>KZ994269.1:0-13500 GCA_003614705.1 Blyttiomyces helicus | reverse complement strand
AGACGGACGGGCCTTGTTGCCGCAACAGTTATCGCCGCTCCCATCGTCTCCGCCGACGCCAACGTGAAATTCATGGGCACCCGGCCAACAGAAGGTCTGCGAATGCGCCCCAGATCGGACCTGAGTCCCTGACCCCTCCATCATGTCGGCCTCAAGCACCCCGCCTAAAATGACTGTCAATGGACGGCTCACTGATTGTCACTACAACAAATCGCTTTTCCGAGAGCTGGTGATATTTTTTGCAAACATGGCCAAAAAAAAAAAAATCGGTGACATCACGAGGGTGATGGGGACAAAGGCGGGAGGTGAGAGGCGAGGACTTAACAGTTCTAAGGTCGACTAGACTTCCCCCTCCATTCCACGAAGACCATCTGCGTTCCCACCGAGAAGCTATGAGAAGCAGCAAAGTAATAAAAAAATATCATCACAGGGATTGGAACCACCGACGTGATTCTCATCACAAGGATGGATCGTGAAGGAATGGTCGTGCCTTTGAGGGCGGAGTACATAAGAGGGAGTATGCATGTGGAGTGCAGGAAATGCCATGGTAGATTTGATGTCCGCTTGCCATGTAGAATGTATATGCAACACACAACATCCACTTGCCATGTAGATTGTATGTGCAACTCTTGACGTCCACTTGCCATGTAGATTACGAATATGCGATCTCGTCGCCCGGGTCTGGGCTGGTGACCCGGGGCCAAGCTCATCCCATCAGCTGAGCCCCCAGTCTACTGTCGACCAGAAGGCGGACAACTGGCACCAAACACCGAAGTTTCGTACCGGAACTCCCCCCCCCCTCCCCCGCCTCCCTTCGTGCATCCCCTTCCTCTCGCCCCTTTACTTAGATATTTTCATAACCATCACCACGCAAACAAAGGGGGATAGGTAGTGTGGGGAGGAGGGCAGGAGGAGGGCGGGTGGCTCTCGGGCTTGTTCGGAAAACTTCACACATGCAGGGGTCAACTCCCCCACACGCGTTTCAACGGGAGGGGGGGGAGGAGGTTGGCTACTCGTGGTCCCCCTCCTGAAGAAAGGTCACACTCCCCACCTTTGCAGTCACACAGTCCAAGCTTTGGTTTTTCCGTCCAACAGTATGTATATTTCGTATTCCTTATCCAGCATATGCATTGTACGAGTCCTTTCGGGCCTCTTTCTGGCCCTCTACTGGGATCATCACCACTTCCCTCCCTGTCCTCTTTCGCTTTAGACCCTGCAAACCTTGCACAGGATGGTCCTGCTCTTGTCTGCCCACCCTGCTAGCCAGCAATTGTTCCCAGTCTGCAAATTGCGCTAAATCTGCCAGCAACTTCCCCTCAGGAACTACAACCTCTGCATCAGGGTCAACGTCCGAGTTGAGATCTCCCAAATTGTGGGATATCCTGAGGATCTCCGCCTGCAACGTGGCGACAATACGAGCATGGCGAGCGAGGGATTGCTTGAGGTGCAGCCAGAGAGCGCAGCGGGAGCAATCACAGGTTGGTATCCTCGTTGGGAACAGGTAGCAGAGATAGGTGTGGCCGGGAGCTACTTGCGACCGAACTCGCACGACAACTGTGTTCTCGGTGCAAGACACAAGGATGAAGTCGTGTTTGGAGAGGAGGTAGATGGCTCCGATGTCGGCGTCTTGCTGGGCCCCCCAGCTGGGGACCACTGACAATGTGACAATAGCTAGAAGAGGCAGAGCCCGACGCGAAAGGAGGTTCGGGAGGATCTTCTGTATTCCTTACACAACAGCCACATCAAGTCGCGCCCATCTTGGTAGCTGGATTCCGCCCATGGCGTGTCGCTTCAAGTACAACTTGGATCCTTTGAGGTGATTGTTCAAGGTGGGGATCAGCTCAAGAGGGATACCTGTAATGCTAGAAGCTGTGTGCCAGCTGGACATACACCAGCTGTTGAGAATTGCAGGAGGTAGCCACTGCTTGGCGAAGTAAGCACAGAACTCGACTGCGTTGCTGATGACCTTGAGTGAAGCAGCAGGGGCCCAAGAGATGGAGAGGCCCCTGTGGGATTTCTGAAAGAAGTTTGGATCAGTAAAGAGACGCGAGGGACGAGGTTGTCACTTGTGGAGCCTCGACCATCAAGTCAAAATGGGAGACGAGTCTGAAAATCACGCTCTAACTTTGTGATCATCGTCAGAATATTTCCTGAGTCCGGCTCGAGACGGCACCTAGTGATGAAAAATTCAGCAAACACAACATGTCTTGGGCCAATCTTGGCATCCCAGCGAGGAACTGGAGGTGTGATAGACGACACAACATCTGTAAAGCTCCTACCTCTAGAGGATGTCTCCTCTCATTTTGTTGACAGCCTTGCGCAATTCGATCACAGCCCCCTTTTCCGGCGGACCCAAGGAATTTGCCGCGCTTCTTCTTCCAGCACTGAGTGACATGAAAGATGCTGAGTAGCTTATAGATTAAGGGCCAAACATTGAGGAGAGCGCCACGTTCTGGTGCATCGGTGTCTGTCATTGCAATCTACGGTGTGAAGGTCAGTATTTGTATATTATGCCCCAGGCCGCAGGCCTGACTTTGAGATGTAGCGCAAGCAAATTTCTCACCTTAGGTTTAAACCGTACATCTCTCATTGCATTCAACGCATCTCTCCAAAGTCAGAGAAGGGACTCAAGAATTTTTGTGTCATACCTGGGGAATTATGCAATATGTTAAAAAAATGATATCTCTTCCCCTTCCCGATTCCCATCGAACATTAACATACCATCCAGGAGTAAATCCAGAGTCAGAGCATTGTGCGTTGGTTGGCAAGATGTGAAGCATCGGGACCGGGATTCCATGGTACAGCTCGTCCAAGAGGGTGGTGACTAGAGCAGAATCTTCTCGCTTGGGATGCTGAACATACTGTCCATGAGGATAATGTTGCCATGGCCATACGTAGCTGCGGCATTGGGGGAGGATGTTATGTTTGATATGTGCACCAGACTTCTCTTGGTGCCACAAGAGATGAGCCGAATTTCGTACATCATGCCTCCACCCAGCCTAGCGCATCTAACAGAGTCCGGCGCAACTAGGGACTTCTGATCAGAGGTCTCAATATTTTTCTATAGAATGGTACTCCATGATGCCGAGCACTCACAATGGAAAAAAAATAGGAAAATTAGCCCAAAACCTAAGAATTCCAAAGAATTATGATTAACCAGCTAGGGTATGGCAACATGTACCAGTATAAAAATAAGGTATTTCACCTCCATTTTGCCCATACCCTAAGAATTCCATTTAGTATTTTACAGCCATGGTGTCGCCTGTGACACCTACATACCCTAGCGCTTACATCGGCCCTCGCAAATTTGCCTTCTATTTCCTTATTTTGGTGATACAAGGTGAAGGCCAAGTCACCAGCCCTAGCAATTTTTGAAGTCCACACCCTTGTCCCCTTATTGGGACGGCATCATACCCTTGCCGGTGCTGCAGGCAATTCCACTGAAGACTTTTTTTCGTGTCCTTCCCTCCTGTCCGTCTCTTTAGATGTCGCCTCATTACCAACAATCCCTCTAACGTTCTCCTGTCCTTGTCATCTCTTCTCCTTCCTTTTCATGCCTCCTTCACCTTCACATTTTCCTCCAACGTCAGGTATGGGCTTCCTTTCACCTTCACTTTTCATTCATCTTTCTCTTTGATTCATTTCATTCATTATCCTTCTCTTACTACTCTCTTCCTTATCTATAGATTTTTGCCAACAGCCTTTCCTCGATTGCAGCAAATCTTCCATTGACTATATTCCTGCCTCAACTTGCTGTAAGAAGCAATGCTTCAAAGATATTCCCGCCTCCATCGTTCGGGATCTTCGGTCTACTGTTGTCAATAACAGGTAAATCAGCCCGTCTGGTACTTGTTGTTACCTTCCCGCAAACCCCGATCCCGAGACCTACTTCCATCCAGGTCCTCTTCAATGTAAGTACCTTCCTCTGCTTGTACAACTCCACCAGTTCGCACTCGGTCCCATCTCGTACTCATACTGACCTTTCCGCAAACCCCGAAATGAACACCCACTTCCGATCCAGTCCTTGCTAACGTAAGTATCTTCTTCTCCTCGTGTAACTCCAACTGTTTGTACTTTGTCCCCTCTCATACTCATACTTACCTTTTCCGCATGCCCTGATGATGATACCCACTTCCATAACAGTACATTGTTTCGTACGCGAACACAGCCTTACAGCATCTCCGCACAGCTAAATTAAGACAGAACCTTGCTCTCCCCATACTCCACCCGTTTGCACTCGATCCCCCTTCGTGCACACACTTGTCCTCGTACACATACTCGGACTCATCCCCGCACTTGCACACACACTCGCACTCCGACTCGGACTCGGACTCGGACTCGTACCAGCACTCCCACTCGCACTCGCACACACACTCGGACTCGGAATCTGACTTGTACTGGCAGTCGCACTTGCACCTGCACACTCACTCGGACTCGTACTTGGACTTGGACTCGGACTCGTACCCGCACTAGCACAAGCACTCGTACACTCACTCAGCCTCGTACTCTTACTCACACTCGAACTCGCACACACACTCAGACTTGCACTTGTACTCATACTACACTCGGACACATGCTTCACCAGTACTCTGACTTAATTTATTTTCACCCTTCTCCGCACAGGAACATGCGGAAGTCGACACTCAAAACGAAGAACAATTCGACTCAGGTAATATTTGTAGCCTGTGATACTGCATCTTTCTATTACCCAAACCATCCACTTTTCTCTCCAAGGTTATACAATGTCTGACTCAAGACATCGCGGGTTCTTTTGACCCTCACAGGCCCTGCATTCGGCCACCCTCGAAAATATTTACTCGTAGAGCTATGCCTACATCAAAAATGCGAATCAATACTACGGCTTGCCCTTTGGTAGGAGGAAGATGGATGCTCTCAAACATCTCGGAAAGCATCTGTGAGTTTTGATCCATACCCCTTCGATATTTTATCTCCCTTGTTGCTACTTTGAACCTTAATCCCCCTTTTGATTCAGCAAAGCAGGTGCAACAATGGAAAGAAGGACTGCAACAAACCCATTGCCAGCAGCTTCATCTATGCCAGCGACAGATTCATCTATAGGCAAGGAGAACGACATAAATTTGACGGAGGTATATTTGGCTGGGCATTGCGTTTCTTTTCCTTTATACCTTTTTCTCATCCCCCTTATACTGTTTCAGAGCAAGAAACTCGATACCCTTGCCCAGACCACTTCTTTGCAAGCCAAGCAGATTTGGACCCTACATCGCAAAATCGCAGTTGTCGAGGCCCTCGATGAGAGACTATTACAAGCAAAGTGTATGTTTCAATGTATTCCTATGACATCTTTACCTCTTTTTGTCTTACCTCTGTTCCACCTTCTAATCTTTATTGCTAACTTCTCCCTGAAAACCTAGTAAAATGCCGTCGTTGCGACCACCGACAAAGCCACAGAAATCGCAGCTTAGCCTGTCGATGGCCTGGAAGGACTATGCGCGATTACGGGCAGGATGGATGCCGACATCAAAGGCTCAAAGTGGATTGGTCGCCTTTGAAATACTCCATATCTGAATGGTCCAAATCGTCGACTCGCACTTGGTATGTACAGGCAGCCATTCCTCATCTTTCTAAACCCTGCCAACCTACAGTTGAGGCCCTCTTTGTTGTTTCTATATCTTATGTTTTTTTATAATCCAGAACCTTCTTTCCCAACCTATCCAAAATATCAGACCCAAACGACAGAGTTCCAGAAGAAAACGCGCCACAAAGTTGACCGAATTGTCACATTTATCCAAAAGAACGGTCACAACGTTCCCAACGTTTACAAAGAGAACGGCAACAGCCGCGGAAACTTTTGCCTTCTGCTTTTTCTTCTTTTTTCTTAGTCTCCCTGAACAATATTCTTCTTCTAGCTGACCTTTCCTGCCAAACGACTATTCAGCGTTCCAACTTACATGCATGGCCACAACGCTGGAGGTACGCTAACCAAGCTCGCACCGGACCTCAATAAATCCTTGCAGATGGTCACTACTCTCGACCACACCCCGATTGACCGACGAACGTTCGCCCAAGCACAGACGGTTGAAGGTCAAAACCAGCTCAACAACTTCCACCCTACTATCGACATGATCCGCTTCCTTAAGGTTACCAGGTCGGAAGAGTGCCTAGACTGTTTTTACAAGACGGTAACTGGTCAGCTTGAAAAGCGCACCTATCGGCCTTGCCCTCCTATACTCCTGTGGGCTAGGGAGTGAATGCCTCTCTTTCATTTTTATCCCTGTCTGTCCCTTTTTTTTCTTTTTCAATTTCGACTTGCGTCGCCCTTTTTATTTAAATTCAATGTACCCCTATCAAAAAGATATTCTATTATTTTTGACTCAATCACCGATTCAGAACCGAATACAAACCTATTGTTAACTACATTCACTCTGTTCAAACCCCTTTCCGACGCATCATGTATTGCCTGAAAATGCCTTTGTCAAACATACTGGCAAAAGATTCAACAGTCGAACACCCTCTCCCCCAAATTTCCTATATTTTTTAATTGTGAGCGCTCGGCGTCATCAAGTACCTTATCTATAGAAAAATATTGAGAGATCTGATCGGAATTCCCTTATCGCGCCCGACTCTGTTATTTCCCGTGTGGGTATAATCAGCTCAAAACGGGAGTCGCGGTTATCTGTCATTTGGGAGTAGCGGAGGACGGCCTCTCGGATGTCGTCAATTGTGTGATTGTCCCAATGCGACTCTGGGCCGAGCCTCCTCTCGAAGTTGAGCTCGGTGGATAGGCGGGGCTAGAGGGAGAGCTTGGCACGGTAGTATCGAGCTCGCTCTGCCGCAACGCCCTGAGGGTTGAGGACATGGCAAACGTTTCCTGCAGCTGCTGGGAGGCAGACCTGGGCGAAGGTGGAAGCATGCATGTATCCATGAGGCCTCCAAAAATCTAGCGTATCAGATTCCCTCTCCCCCCTCCCCCCCCAAGCTCTGTCAACCCTCCCCTTCCCCTCTCCTTCATCAAATCCGTGAAGGGCCAAGGAAGCATCGAAATTTCCCTGTTCATCGGAGGGTACATGGCAAGGAGGGGCAACGTACGAAAGCGGCTGATCGCCTGTCGCCGTCTTCGTCGCGACGTTTGTAAATCTTTGACGGTCGGATACTTACCTCACACCCGAATCCTCTCCACTTTCTCGCCTTTCGATGTTATCTCCGCGATCGAAAATGATCCCCCTTCCCGTCACCCCGACTTCATCAGGCGCCACAGGGGGCACGGTGTTCTTTTGGGCACGAGCTTTTTACCTTTTCCGTCGCTACGTCAATCGAGCCCTCCCTACCGGACGCTCATTCATGAACCGCAGGGGTATGTGTTTTTGACTAGCCAGACCTGAGCGCGGAGAGAAGAACAGTACCAATCGGAGATAGACTGCTGGTGATACCCTTTCGCCCGCTCCAGCTCGTAACAAAATCGGACTCATAAAGTAACGTTGGAACCGCCGAAGGGCCTTGTCTCGCAGTCGCTCATGCCGGAGCCCAAAATCGCGGCAATGCGAGCGTCGATGCCGAAGTTGAAGAGAGAGGAATTGCCGTCGCGGGCACGAGTCCTCCATGAAAAGGGCCAAGTTCCCGAAATCAGCGGAGCTGCATAAGCGGGGCAGTCGGGAGTTTGGTTGAAAGTGAAGATGGACTGCTCGAGGCGTCGGGCATTCTTCACCAGCGGGGATATCGCATTCAACGAGGCCATATGAAACCGCTCCCCAGCCGTGTCCTCCATCGCCGCATGCCGAGCCTGATCGCAAGTTAGTTGCTTCAACTGCGTCTTAAACGACAATGCACCTCTAGCCTTCGAGACTGGCGCGGCCGTGGTGGGAGCGAGAAGGGCAACCAAAGACAACCAACCCCGTTGGCCTTCCGAAACTTGTGAGGGCGCTCCCCTTTCAGACCTTCCGTCACGACCGTCAACGGACGCGCGCCTGCTGATGCTTTTATCCGGCGGACCGGCGTTCGTCCTCCAGATCCTGCCAGAGGGCTAGAGGGCGAGCTTCGACAACAACTCTCATCGGATGTGTGGGCTTGGAGCATGGGGGCAAGAGAGACCGCTGACCGATGATTAAGAACGACGAACTCCGGAATTGACAACGACTCCGCTGGCGACAAAAAAAAAACTCTGCGTTGGCAGCGAGGCTTCAGGGCAGAATCGCAGATGGGCGCACAGTTACACCGCAGGGAACGACAACAATATCACATCCCATGTCATGGCCAACAGTCGACTGAAACCTGAGCGGCGAGGGGGAGGCCTGGCTTCTGGCGTCGACAGATCCCCCCTCGCGCCGATCAAGAGCAGGAGCGAAGAGGTCCTCGAATGGTGGAGGAGGGCAACAGAAGATGCAGGATGAGAAGGGCGCTGAGAGGTTGGCCATACGGGTGAGATACAGCTTGTACTGTGATGCCATGCTCACGCCAAGATGCCTCGGACCTGGTATAAGAAAAAAGAGTTGCTTACCTAAAAGTGCTCCATCAGCACTCAGCATGATGGCACCCAACTCAGCCTGGTGGTTAAGCTGAGTTGGGTGCCATCATCCGGTGATTGCACCTCAAAAGCGTCTGGATAATCAAACTTCCCCCATTTCATCGTCAAGCTGTCCGACGTTTGCTGGCGATCAGAATAAGAAGGAGAGGGCTGGTTGGCAGGTGAAATGCGAGGACGTCGCCAGCTCAACGAGCCCCAAACCAAGCGAACAGCGGGCCCAGTTCCAACTCAAATGTACATAGTCCTGCCAAAATTCGAGGCTGGACTTTCCCCATCCCCTTCCTTCTCTGAGTCCGCCTTTTCGGGCCTCATCTTTTCATTTCAGTATCATCTTCTTGATGAGAGCCATCTTTTGGCGACATTTCAACTCGGTTCCAGACATCGTTCCTACAGCCGCCCGGCTTCCCCCGTCTTTAAGATCCGATGACCTCAAGTCATTCCGTTTCACCCGCCGACTTTCTCGGTTAACACAAGCATGTGATCCAGCCGGTGCTGATGGTATCTGCTCCCGGTCAATGACCTAGAGGCATCACCAGCCATCATTACCCGACAACCAGCCGAACCCTCCCTCCCCTCCTCCTCCCATTAAACACTTGGGCTTCGAGCATCAATCGGTGATCACCGGGCTCTTATATGGCTTCTCTGCAAGCTCTTTAGTGTTCCGCTATCAGGTCTCACGATCCATACCAACACCCTCTTGGAAGCCGCGCCTAATGCGCATGGGAACGCTTTAGACATTCAGATGACGAGACGAAAGAGTGGCCAGGTTTATGTAATCTTTGTCAACGAGCGATGGGGCAATTCGTTTCTCCTGGCATCCCACCGCTCTTGTCGTCCTTCCTCTCAAGCAGTTGCTCGGGTGAGACGCAACGCCATTTCATTCAAACCCCTCACTAAGTTCCCATGATTGACAGATCCTTCGACTGACAATTATAGATCGAGGAGCATGCGTGCACTGACGGCCTCCGTCACAACGAAACCGCTGCCGGTTTAAGATTTGACTTATTGCGAATAGACGTAGGGGAGGGAGGGAACCGTGGAAGAAGGAGAGCAGTTGTGGTGGAGTGGGGAAGGAGGGTTAGAGGGGAAAGAGAGCGAGGTGGGGGTGGTCCGCAGAGGGGGGTAGTCTGCAGAGAGGAGGAAGTCCATGGACATCAAAATACTAGACTTCCCGCACTTCACTCTCCGCTTCCCCCTCGAACTGCCTTCTCCTGTATCTGTCCTCCGTACGTCTCTCTCCTTCCGCCTCCTAATAGTCGTAGGCCCAATTGATAAATTTAAAGATCGGCCCACTTGTTGCCTTCGACGCTGGTTTAGTGGCCTGATTGCTCCTTGAGGTAAGCGCGGGAGCCGGAGATTGGCCAGGGCGAAGGAAGGCGACTGGTGGTTGAAGTCACCCTTCCGATCCTTCGGGACCGAGGAACGAGCGAAGAGAGAAGAAATCGAGCTGGCAGGGGGAGAGAGGAGGAAAATTCCCCCCTCCATCCCCGCTCTCCTACCCTCCTTCTCCGTCAATATCCCTCCCTTCCTCCTCTCTGAAACCCTTCGTTTCTTCGTTCGCTTAGACCAGCCAAGAAGCGGATAGGGAAGAAAGCGAGATGGGAGTAGCTGACAGTGATGGTACAGCAGGGTGAGGGGAATGGGGGGAGAAAGGCCAGTTTTGAGCCAAACTCGACTTGTCGGTGGGACTGAGTGTAATCGCAGAGTGAAAATGCGACTGGGAAACGAGGTTGAGTCTGCTGGGAGTGAGACTGCTGACTGAGGAGGTGCCTGGGCCAATGACCGAAAGCAGAGACCGAGGATAGAGCAACGGAGCTGTCTGGAAGGGAGATAACGAAAAGAAAAGAGGCCACGGACTCCGAACGGGCACGATTTCGATTAGTAGAAATGCGGAGTTGACCCCATCATCGTAAGCACTGGGTGGCACTCCAGCTTGCGACCTCCACGAGGAGCAGCTCGACGTTGCGACGTTGCGAACAAACATTGCTGTGACCAAAAATGGGAGCAGTTTCGGTACACTAGGCATTTCGTGGTTTCTGGCCCTGTGGTTTCGAGACAAAAACAGCGTCCTCTGGGGCAGTTGTCTGACGGCAGGCTGCGAGTCAGGAGGTCGGGGGTTGAATGTTTCTGCTGTACCTGATCATGACAATCTAATTCTGTCTTTCGTTTTTTTTTTTTTGTTCATTGGAGTTTCATTTTGCTGCTATTCTGCTCTTGTCATCCTTAGCTTCCTCTCCCTTGGCACCTTTCCTCTCCCTAAAAATCAACGGATCAGTCCCTGCAGATAAGTAGGCGTCTATCCTAGATTCGACAGCGGGAAGCGGGGCTGTGGGTGCGGGGTGGAGGGGACGGGGGGCAGCCCGGGGCAGGGAAGTTGAGAAACTGACTCAATATTATATTTCGCTCACCCCACGGAGAAATCTCCTTCTCCTGTCGACGCTTGCCGCCCGCATCAACCTCCCAGACATCTGCGGAGCCTGCCCAACCCCATTCGATATCCAGTCTTCTGTCTTCCCTCTCCACCGCGACCCTTCGTTGCCGCTCAAGTCGCATCCGCCGTCCTATTTCCTAAACAACACGATGGCAAAGGAAAAGAAAGCAACTCCGGACCTAGAAGACGATCCCCGAACAATTCAGCTCTGCGCCGATCTCATGTCCTCCTCCTTGAGACGCATGAAACTGGAAGATGACGACTCCGACCTCGTCAATGCCCATGCCGCATGCACTCGATGGCTCACCTTCAAACCGCTTTCGAATCTCAAAACAGAAAGCCAACCTCGAGAACGTGATCCAGATGCGGCGGGGATGGTGACGAGGGCACCGGCCCCAGGAGCCCATGGTCCGGGAGGCGTCTGGTCCCACCTCCCGCACGACGCGCTCCGCCATATTCTGCGCCTGCATCGGGAGGCGGAGCGAGTCCAGTTGTCGGTCAACCATGGCGTGATATACGGCATTAAAGCGGGGCGCGCGACGTCTATGCCTCCACACTCGCGTGCCGCGCATGGGAGCCGGCGACGTCGGCCGTGCTCTGGGAGCTAGTTGTGGCCACGTCGGATAGCATGTTTGTGAACCTGACGTTCGGCAGCTTCTGCTCGTCTTTGCGGCTCGGACTCGGTAACGAGCGTGCAAGAGACATCCGCTTTCTTCACTTTATGACGCACGAAAGGTGGTGCGTTCCACGGCCCCTCTGCTTGACCTTTTTCGTGAAGCTGGACGGGCCACATGGGCTGAAGATGAGCTGCTTTGATGGCCGGAACGAGAACATCCACGTGGGCAGGATCCTCGGGCCCCTGATCGTTGATATCGTCCCCAAGTTAAATATCGGGTCGCCACTGTTCAATGCACTCGACTTGGATTACATTCAATACCCTGCCGTCAAAACCATGTGCAGTCACGAAGCTCTCGTCGAGATTAAAGGCATCATCTCGAGGCTGGAGTATTTACGGACACCCTATTACGCCTCCACGGCCCCAAGCGTGGATGCCGCGGTCGGGCCGGCTCTTCGGTTCTGGCCAATAGAGAGCTGCAGCTTCCCCAGCCAGATGACAGCCACATCGCTTCCGTGCTTAAAGTGCATCGAGTTCTCCGCCTTCTTCGACGAGGACAGGCCTACCGTTCTAACGACGTTCGTGCACAAGCTTGCGTTGCTGCTGCCCTCGCATCGCCGTATCATCCTTAATTACGCCTCCCTCGAGTCCGAAAATACCCTCGCCGCTCTTCTCGCCGCATTCCCAACAATTCGCGACATCGACCGACAAGGATGTTTTCAAATCACAGACGCAACCCTAGCCGTCCTCGAGAAACACCCGCCACTCCACCACCTCCGCCTCGACGATGTATCTTCAATCACTGGCCCAGCCGTCGCGTTCCTCCTCCGCGCACGCGGATCTCAACTCCGCTTCCTCAGCCTCCCCTGGCACGGCGCAGTTCCCATCGCAGCCATCGCGTTGTCGGCACCGAACATCGAGTGCATTGAAGTAACGGGTTGCTACAACCGCGGATTCCCATTGGAGAACATCCGACTTGTGAACGACCTCCTCCGCGCCTGCCCGCGCCTGAAGACCTTCCGACCAGCTGATCTGGAGGATACCCTGGCTTCTGACCCGTCGTCGCGTTCATGAAGGGGATTGGGGTCGCGAACCCGGTGGTCGATCCGTTTCGTGATAGGATGAACCTTGCAGACTGGATTGCGGGGGTGGGACTGTGATGGGTGCTTGTGGCTGGCAGGAAGTTGATGAACGGAAGCCGCGTGGCAGGGAGGGGTAGCTGGCAGGGTGGAAAGGGGGACTGTCTTAATGCTGGAGCAGTTGGGTCGAGCGCGTGCAGCGATTCTGCCTTCCCACAGCGGGCCACCATAATTGATTATCCACTGTGTCTTATTGCCCATATCGCTCGCCCCAGCACCCCCGCCGGCGAAACCTCAACATCTAAACAAAAAAAAACCTAAAGAACGCTGAAGAACCTTGGACGAAGTCGAGGGCAAACCAAACTTGGCTAGAGAGGGAGGGCGTAGCGATTCAAACTCCGCCGAAGAGGTCCAGGGTTGTGGGAGGCAGGGGGAGGACCCTGGGGAGGAATGGGAGGAGAGATAATGAGGAAGTGCGAAAATAGGACGGAGGGGAGGAGGGAGGCAAATGCGAAACATCTACATAGAGATCAACACCGAGCACCGAGGATGCCAGCAACCTGGCGCTCGGCCGCTGCCAACTTGGACTGCGTGGCATCTGGGGCATACGGGACATCGTCCAAGAACCTCATGTTGGTCGTGTAAGCTAACTTGTGACTGCCTTTGCTGATGTCTGTCAAGATCTAGAGCCAAGATACAAGTCCTGACCCAGGGCCACGGTACAGGTCATGACCCAGAGGCATGGTACAGGTCATGACCCAGAGCCACGGTACATTGCATGATCCAGAGCTATGGCACTTGGATACCATCCAGCACAGCCCCTATGCCCCATGATTCTGGATACCTTCTAGCACAGCCCCAATCCATGCCACAG
>KZ994268.1:0-13513 GCA_003614705.1 Blyttiomyces helicus | reverse complement strand
ACGACCATGCGCGCTGTACGAGTGACATGACCACGGCCAGAGTTGAAATTGAATTGAGTAAGATGACAGAATCGCGAGTGGATCTACGATGAGGGAAGAGTATCAGAGGGTCAGGGGAAACGATGGCCAAGACGAAGATGGACTCGAACCATGCTCGGACGGTGCAGATATCAGCCGAAGGAGCAGCCGTCCTACTCGTGCCTCAATCCCCAGGACGTCCACAGCCCCCTCCCTTCCCCCTCAATCGCTACGTCCTTGGAGCGTCCTCCGGATCAGAGACCAGAGAAGGACGGACAGGGGAGTGAGAAGCCGGGACACCCAAAGCAGAGGGTGGTCGAAAAACAAAGTGATGTCTTTCCCGGCAACCCGGAAGCAAGGTCGAGCGGGGATGTGGTCCTACGAGGGGATCGCCATCCCAAGCACACATCTAGGAAGCGGACTCACGCCGACGGGACATTGTCGGCACGAGCCGCACGCCGCACGAATCGGTAATCGAAGCCCATCTCGGAGGAGAACTTGAAATGGGACTGACGGATGGGTCTGCAGTGGAGCGCAGGTATGATGCCGCGTCTTTGTCGAGGCGGGACACGCACGAGCGCCGCCATCAACCACCTGCCGTGCCTCTCGTGCATCCTCGATGGTTAGAAGTTTTGCCGCGACGAGGAAAAGACTGGCGCGCGGCCGGAGGGAAGGGCCCGCTCATGAGAGAGTTCCCGTCGTGGGCTCGACGCTCACCCGCTTGGTCAGCATTCCACACCCACGACTCGATTTAGGATTGAGACCCGTACGGTACGAAACCTCGGCTTTCAGAGGCCTGGGGGGCGAGAATTGGAGCCGTATTGCTGACAACCAGCCGTGTTTACTGGCTTTCCAGCCGGTGACTTCGTCCGTCTGCGCTTCAGCCGTTGTGGCAAGTTTGTTAATGAACCATCGAAAATGGTTTTTTTTTTTTTTTTTGGAAACCGCCTCCCGTCGGCTGCAGACCGCATTCTCCTGCTTGGAGTTGAACCCTTCTGGCACTCCTGCGCTGACGTGAGGGAGACGCGCAGGTCTCCAGCGTTGCCGAGCGCAAGAGGAAAGGGTGGGACACGGGGGCAAACAGAGGGAGTTGAGAGGTGGTGCAAATGATGATGAGCTTATCATCAAAACACTGGAAAACCAGTAAGTACTCCTCGAAGCGATGCACTCCGAGGCCGTTTCCCCTGGTTCCCATGGTTCCAGGAGATGACCTATTGGCGTTTCTGACTTTTCTTATGGAAACAGGTATGGAAAGGACTGAACACACCGGGCGGCATGGACATCTGGTCCAGACGATCTCTAGCGCCTGAGTTAATTTTAACGAGCATTGTCCCATCTGGAGCAGGTGAGGAGTAGGTTCTGGTTTTTGGAATGCAAATGGCGGTCGTCCCGATAAATGATATCATTGTAACTGGTATCGTCCCATCCGGACCAGGCCCCCCTCGATTTTACACCCATTACGTTCGCGGCGCACGGAGCGTCCCCTCCCGTCCTCTCCCGCACCTGATGAGCTCCAAAGTCCCACAGCAGCCAACACGTATCACAAGCTGCTTTTTGGCACTCTTGCGCCCGTAACAAAAAAAACGCTGCATCAAATTCCCGCATCCTCTGTTCCCTCATCCTTGTGTCCGCCGCCCCACAACCCCTGTACCAAAAAAAAACGTCTCTATTCATTCCTTCATCCTCTATTCCGCAGCACCGCATCCAAACATTCAAAGCGACTGCTTTGAAGGTGTTGACTCTCTTCCGGGGGAGGAAGGGCTCGTGTCCATAACCATAGTGCCTCTTCTCGCTACGGAGGCCGATTTCCCTGTGATGCTTTTGTTCGCCTGACACGCGGAGGGGCAGGTGGACAGGTCAACACTTTTTTGCGCAGAGCCAGAGTATCACAATTTCACAGTGCAGACTGAGGCACAAAACTATGGGGTATCAAAAATAACAACATACCTGGATGGCGTCCGCGAACTTCCTGAGCATCGTCCTGTGATCGGGCATGGAGTTTGGGGGGGAATGGTAGGGGGAAGTATCAGATGACAAGGTGAATGAAAGATGTCGTTCCGCAAGGTTGGGTTGGAACGCACCCGAATACGTCTTGCATGCTTGCAATCTCTTTCACAAACGACCGCTCGTCCATATATCCCGACTGCAAGGCGCTGAAATCAAAGTTTGCAGCCTGAGAACGAAATGGATAAGCCGCAGGCACTGTGTCCAGCCTCAAACACGTGCGCACCCGCCATCTCCTCGGCTTCCCCGATACATGCCTGCTGCATAATGTTGTCAAACTTTCTCAGCGGCAGCGTGACCAACAAAGACAAGGCGATGCCCATCAGGAGCATGGCCGCGGCCACGCCCGCTGCAACACCGATAAGTCTGTGCTGGGTCGCCGTGATTGTCCCGAGATAGTCGGATTCGGGGAGGGTCTAGGATTCGGGGGGGGGAACAAATCAGAGAGTTGGGCGTAGGACGGTAGTGTAAGATTCGTAGATCAGGAGAAAAGGGCGCAGGAGGAGCATCGCGACTCAGATAAAAACCAACGGGACGTACCACAACGAGAAGGATCTGCAGTCCCCTGCCATCGTCGATCATACGGGTATTGGCGAGTAGGTAGCCGCCGCTGTACTGGAGGCGGAGGCTCGTGTCCTCCGTAATGTTGAAAGTGCCGTAGGTGTCGAGAAGGTACCGCGCAGTGGCCTGCGGATTCATGGTCGAGTGGGCATCCGAAATGCAGAAGCGAGAGGAAAGGTGCAATGAGACAGAAAAAAGATAAGACGACGAAAATAGCGAGAGCGGCGAATCGTTTGACACACAGAGAAAAAATGAGAGAGCACATACCTGGACGAGGTTGTTAGTGCAGTTGACGGCCGCGGCAGCCGACGGCAAGCTCGTCACAGGATCAATGGAAACAGAGATATTCTGATTCGCTCCCCACCTGAGAACCAGATTTAGTCTTGATAATTAGTCATTGCCGGAACGATTCCAAAAGGAGAAGGGTCAACTTACATCATTCCATCGAGACCCCTCAAAATATAGCAGTGATATGAGTACATGTACATTCCCAACTCTAGAAAAACATCCTCGAACGCAGCTGCTCCTTTTGCTGCGACAATCGCCGGTTATCCCACCCCCTTTCCCTCGGTACGCTCTTACCACAGAGATACAATCGAATGAGTGGTCAAATGGATAGTCTGGAGGATGGAACGTGGAATTTAGAATCGCGGGCAGGCCCACTTCCCGGCAGCGATGTAACCTAATGTAGACCACGTTTCCATACGAACTTCGAGATAGGCAACCACTCCTGAGGCTTCTAGAACGCCAAATATTGCGATGGCGGTGATGGGGCCGGCTTCCAGCGATTGTGGATTGTGAATGCTGAAGTCAAAACTGACAAAAAGATCATGGATCAAAAGCTAAACACTTGTGGGAGGATTCTGAGACGAGTCGTCGGTGGCGCCACTCTCTTTCATCTACTCACACTCGGGAGTCTGTGCACGCGACGTAACCCTGGATCGCTTCATCACCAATCGGAAAGAAAGACATCTTTGTGGGGTTCCACGTTATGTAGGCTTCGATCGGGGAATCATCCATATCCGGGGGGCCGAGGCAGTTTTCGGCCGACTGGCCGGGCAGCATTTTCAGATCCACCGTGTAATTCGCGGTGATAATCCCGGCGTTATAAAATGACTCGCAAAGGCGCGTGCCGTTGACGTGGGTACCATGCACTCCATTTGTCGCTTTGCTCCCGACTATTATTGAGGTTGGTTTGGGGCGAGAGAGAAAGGCGGAAGGGAGGAGACAAGTGAGCCGGGGGTGCGGCAGCTGATATTGTAGGTGCGAATGTTGACAGAGAAAGGGAACTATGACGTACTGAACACAAAGTCCCCCCCAATCACAGCCAGGGCCTGTATGAATCGAGTGGATTCTTCAGCGACGGGCAGTGCAGTCATGGCTCCAGCCCGGTATCTCGCCCGCATCCGATTTCACTTGCTTACCGCTCCATATAGGTAGGCCTCCCTTCTCTTTTGTGCCAGAGCAATATCGTAGAGGCTGCATGGCGCAATGAGGAAATGTCACGGAGAGATTCTGGGCGTCTGTCGTACGCCCATCCACCCCCCCCCCCCCCCCCCCCCCCCCCCCCCCCCCCCCCCCCCCCCCCCCCCCCCTTCCCACTCACGCGTCCGGGAACTCAGCCAGTTTCGCGGAGGCGTTCGTCGAGAGCTTGGCAACGTAATCGCCGATCGACTTCGTCGCCCATAGCTCCTCGGTCATGTTGACGCATCCGTACGTCATGTCGAGGACTGTGTACGCGGGGGTGTGGATCTGGGAGATTGAGACACGAGAGAGAGCAGTAAAGAGCGACCACCTGTCCGCCTCAGGTATTGTTCGCTGCTTCAAGATCCAGCGTAACCCTTCACCCATTCCAATATACAGACCTGAAGCCTGCACATGGTCGAGGACATCCGCGCGAAGAACGTCCATAACTGCAAGCAAAGGGGCGGTCGCGATCAGCCTGCCATGAAATTATCGCGAGATGCGCCCCACCTTCGTTAACCAGTCCACCCCAAGCGCACTTTCATAAATAGTGTCATTTGCGTCGTTCGAGCTAACGACCATGAGCACTGTGGAGAGTAAGATGACAACGACAAGAGTCGACACTATGTAGTAGGACAAAACCACGAGAGAGTCATCAATAAGAGTGGGGGGGGAGTATTGGAGCGTTGTTACAGCGGATGATGGCGAATACTCGTTCAACATTAGCAGATACCGACGTGAGAGCATGGCAGCTAGAGGAAGCCGAATCGCTCGCCTCTGCGCCGGTTTCTCCGGATCTCTATTCATTGGGATGGCTTTTCGATGGGTAATTGAGAGGCTGGGAAATCGGAGAATCCGCACGGTGGCGGTGTGTGTCTTACGGCGGCGTCTTTGCAGGTATGGTTGGAGATACGATCAGGAATCCTCCAGGGGCGATTCCGAGTCCGGCGCGCTGTGCAGGGACTGCTTGGTCACCGAGGGTCGCAATCCGAAAACGCACTATAAACGTCTGTTGTTGATCGGGGCATCGCTCGTGCACAGCAGTAGCACCGAAGGGTGGGGGGCATACTGTTCTGCCCGTCCCCTCCAAGCTGAGGGCACTCAGCTTTTACTGAACGAGTTCGTCGAGAGCTTGCCGCCGCAGCTCCTCGGTCATGCTGAAGCATATGGACGTTGCGTCGAGTACTGTATACGCGGAGGTGTCGTTCTGGAAGATGAGGGGACGGGTGGGAGCAAAATAGAGATAGGGTGTGACCGCCTGCCCGCCTTGTCTATCTCTGTCAGCTTCAGCCCCCTCTCTGCCATCTCTGCACCCATTTCCAATGTTCGTACGGACCTGAGGAAGAGTATCTGGAACTGCAAGCGAACCAGCCGTCCCGATCAGTCTACTCTCGAAAAACGCCCAATATCGCTTTAATCTGTCCGCTCCCTGCGTTCTTTCATGAAAGCGAGTCGTTTGCGCCGTTGAAAGTGACGACCATGCGCGCTGTACGAGTGACATGACCACGGCCAGAGTTGAAATTGAATTCAGTAAGATGACAGAATCGCGAGTGGATCTACGATGAGGGAAGAGGCGGGAGTTTTTTTTGGTGGGGGTCTGATTTGCAGGTCCAAAGTGTTCTGGACTAAATTTCTTGCGAGTCCCCTACGAGGGACATGTTTTCAGATTCGCGTCCTTGCACGAAACAGACATTTTCCCTTGTCGGGACCCCTTGACTCGTCTTGACTTATGACTTCCACCCAATATTGCCATGGTTTTCATCGCCGAATATCTGAAGCGGCTTGCACGAGGGTGACCAGGTCATCGCCAAAATTAGCCTCCCTGTCCCAGTTTGAGCTGTCGCCGCACCGAGGTATCAGAGGGTCAGGGGAAACGATGGCCAAGACGAAGATGGACTCGAACCATCCTCGGGCGGTGCAGATATCAGTCGAAGGAGCAGCCGTTCTACTCGTGCCTCAATCCCCAGGACGTCCACAGCCCCCTCCCTTCCCCCTCAAGCGCTACGTCCTTGGAGCGTCCTCCGGATCAGAGACCAGAGAAGGACGGACAGGGGAGTGAGAAGCCGGGACAACCAAAGCAGAGGGTGGTCGAAAAACAAAGTGATGTCTTTCCCGGCAACCCGGAAACAAGGTCGAGCGGAGATGTGGTACTGCGAGGGGATCACCATCCCAAGCACACATCTAGGAAGCGGGGAAGCGGACTCACGCCGACGGGACATTGTCGGCACGAGCCGCACGCCGCACGAATCGGTAATTAGAGTCCATCTCGGAGTAGAGCTTGAAATGGGACCGACGAATGGATCAGTAGTGGAGCACGGATATCATGCTACGTCTTAGCACGCACGAGCGCCGCCATCGTCCGCCCGTCGCACCTCTCATGCCTCGCCGACAATTTGCGCATTTTACCGCGACCGGGAGAAGACTGGCGCGCGGCCGGAGAGAAGGGCCATCTCGTGAGAGTACTCCCGTCACATGTCGGGTCCACCCCCAGTGTTTTCCGCAATTTCCAGTGTCCGACGTGTGCCCTTTTTTGTTCACCGCCTCTGATCCACAACGTTGACAGATCTCTGAAGACGCAGGCGCTTTGTGCCAGGGGGTTTCCCGCAACATGCATGCTTTCCTCTTGGAGTTGGTGTTTGATATGAATTTGATATGAATAATCGCCGGGGCCATAGCTTTGACGTACGGCTTTGGTGTAAAGTCAGTTCACGAAATTTGCGACGAGAGACGAACTGTTCGAAGAGCGTCTCTGAATCCGCATGCGAAGGACGAATTAATTACAACCCTTTCTTGCCTTCGCGCGCAAATGTGAAGGAAGACGCAGCAGCTCTCAAACATCTCTGTTGAAAAAAGTGATCTCATTAAACAGAATGTTCAATCATAAAGGCAGCGAACTCCATCTCAAGATAGGCGTCGACGCTCATGTGCCCGGTCGAATTGCACCATTCCTGGCCTGCGAATGGATTTTGCGATTTCCCAACTTGACTGGCAAAACTTTCCCAGGAAACCCCTTCCAATTACATGTCTCAGTTTTCTGAAGCCCTAGGGGCGATGCGTTGTAAATCATTGCTGACAAGCGGCCGGGTTCACCAGCTACCGACTTCGCGCGGCTCCTCGGAGATTTCTCTGACCGAGTTTCGGCACATCACGAGAAGGCGATGAAGGATGTGAGAAGGGACGGAGCCGAGGCGTTCGGTGACAGAGGCGAGTTTCTCGGAAATTTTAAGGGCGTGATGAGGGGTGTCGATGTCAGAAGCGGGAGGGGCTCAGGCGCCGGAAAAAGTGATGTAACTTGTGGAAACGGCTTGGCGGGGGCGTCGATGTGCGCCGCAGACGAGGCAGGCGGGGTAGAGTTGAGGCGGGCTGAGAAGACGGCGTCGGACGCCAGCACCGGGAATTGGGGATCATGGTAGCAGTATTTGATGGGAAAGGCGCCACCTGCAATCTCGAAGACGGACTCGCCGCCACTGTTCTTTCCGCATATATCGGTGAAGCCCTTTTCAACACGGGCATCGCCACTCTGGGGGAAGTCAGTCGAGGGCCTCTGCTCCGACTGCCGGAGGGGTATAGCTTCGCCTGGGTACTCTGATCGCCTGTGGTCGCAGATGGCCTCCGGGGGGTTAACAGACACGAACAGCGCCCGGAAAAAGTCAAGCACGACGACGAATACGCTAAACCAGCAAGCGTTGGTAGTCCGTTGCCGGAGATTCCGATGCGCTAGGTGCGCTGTCCATCGGAGAAGAAAAGGAGGAACACGAGAACAAGGACGGGATCTGGTGAGCGGGGACTACATTTGTGTGCCCCACTTCTCACTTTTGAAGTTAAGCAGCTGATGACCAGGCGTGGCGGCATGAGAAAGCTTTGTGGACGAACTCTCCCTGGGTCGGAGCACTAGATGCTGATCTGGCATCTGGAAGCGGCCATAGGATCGACTTTGACTTATCGGAAGGTCGAGAGTGTTCCCGACGGCATTTCCGAGCAAGGGGAAGACTGGCAGGATGGCATCATTATCGCTAGCTGTTTGCAGCACAACATGATCACCACTCAGGCAAGAGACAGGTCGAGAGGATGAAGGAGGGGAAAACTTCGGTTTTCTTCATCCTCACCAATGTGGAGTGGGAAGCCGGGGCCCCTCCGGAGTTTAACAAATATCTCGACGAAATGGAGGCGCCGATGTTGGATGTCACTGGCTCTGCCTTTGCCGGCAAGGTCGCCTACACACACCCCTCGGTCCAGCAATTATAAGCACTCCGAAACACCCCGGGCATCCCCTCGAGTACCGTCCAAACGTGGAAGGAGACTCGCGAACGCGCGCATGAGGCCGGCCGAAGGGAGGAAAGCAAGAAAATGATGCTTGAGAAGGGCGTCACCGTCTGTGAAGGGGCCATAAAAAGCCTCGTGCGCGAGGTCGCGCGGGAGGTCGTTCGCCATGGTGACTACGGCGCAGCTTCGTGGCTCGGCTTCCCAACCATCCATGACCCGCTTGCGGAAACCAAGTGCCGCAAGCGCCTGAAAGATCTGAAGGGTTGGCTCACCCATAAGAAGGAAGAGCTGGCCGAAGCGCCGATGGCCCCCTTGAGTCGGTTGATCCCTCAAAACTCTAATAGCGTGAGGCGGAAATCGAGAAACTTGTGTTGTCGAGAAATTCTGTCACCCACACATCTCCAATCTCCCTCCCCTCCTACCTCGCTCAACACTTACGTTCCTATCCCCTCCTCCCCTGTACTTGTTATTTACTCACCATCACACTCCGCCCGTCACCCCTCTTTCCCCGTCCCATATTATGTAGCCTCTTCCACTGTATTTTGTCATCTTTCTAAGGTTTACGGCTCTCCTATCCCCGATCCCCCTTCTCCCCGCCGTATCTTGACGTTCCTCTGCGCCCTCATCCATCTCTTAACTCGTCAAAATGTCGCCGGAATTCGCGAGTTACCATTATCATCCACCAGAAGGGCGGACGGAAGCGGGCCTTTCTCGGCCTCCCGGTTGCGGCTGCGGCCTACGTGCGGCGCCGGAGCGCGCCTCGTCCGTTTCTTAGAGACATCAACGTCCTCGGAGAAGGAACCTGGGCTCCGGCAGGCGATTATGTCCGTCGGGCCGTCACATCGAATGCGGTGGGTGTTGGGGCTGTTGCTCCAAGCCGCGACATCAAGAACATCTTCGAACGGTGACAGTCCGCATCGCCACCGCAACGTACTTCGACCAAAACATGTCGACGATATGGTTCACCCGGCGGGTACAGGCCCGAGCTCAGTTACACCGGTGTCCCGAGCCCCCGAGCTGTTCTTCATCTGGCTCCGCCCAATCCATCATAACCGTGCTCATTTGACTGCCCATTCCCCCCCCTCCCCCCAAAAAGGCCCAGAAGACGGGCATTATTGCCTTTTGGTTGCGGCTATCATGAACGGCGCACCGCGCCTTCCCATCGAGCAGTCGTCCACCATCCATGACAACAGGAGACTTGGACGTCCTCGTAAAAGGAGCCTGGTCGCTCGGACAGGTGATGTTGCCCTTCGAGCTGACACGTGGGCGGTGGGATTTGGTAATGGAAGTCGCTGACAGGGCGCTACACCAAAGGACACTTCTCCACCCTCAATACGACAAAAAAAAATGGGGCGGAAAGTCGGGCGCTCTTGTCTGGCAGCAGCGAGGCTGCCATTGCGATGAAAAATAGCACGTCCGTAAGATCGAGCTGAAACCACTCGGCATTTCCTCCAAGAAACTGCCCGAGAAGATTCGCCCCTCACCCCCATCCTACCCGCACCGAATCAGCGAGAGGCGCATGTGCGACATAATCATGCTCCTTCAAGTCAAAATCGCCCGCTCCTAACCTCACAACCCCTCGCCCGCTCACCTTGCGGATTCGTTTGCAAAACTTCGAAAAATACGGCTGAAACGAAACACCGAAAGCAAAGAGACGGGGACTGGGGGATCGGCGCAAGCGACTGGTTTGCGGGGAAGGCGGGCTGATGGGGGGTGTATGATTTACACCGTTTGCACTTCGTAGGTTTCTTTCTGATATTTAGAGGCAGTCAATTACGCCGCGCCTAACAGACGAATATTGGTCACTATGTCGGGTGATGTCGGTGACTGGCCCTGCACTCTCCATTAAATTATCTGAATAAAAAAAAGCTGTGGCCCCTCTTGCCTCCCCAACCTCCCACACACCATCGCGAATCTCAATTGAGGCCATTGAAGTGTTTGCGGACGAGTTCTCTATGTGGACAGAGTGCCCACTTATCTTGCAAAAGCGTCTACAGACCACAGAACGAAGAAAGGAGCGAGAAGAGGTCCTATAATTTTGATGAACCCGAACCCCGAGACTCCTTCACCTTCGAATCGATCATTAACATCCTCAACACAACTCTCGCTGTTGCGGCTTCACTCGCCTTGCACTGATGACTCTTGCAAGATTTTAACGGCGCCGGATATTATCCATTTCACTACTATCACCCCTCCCCCTGCTAGACTAAGAGAAACCGGGTTATGAGTCTCGTTCTGGAGCAGGCTATCGCCGCTCGTGGCCACTATCGGCGGCGGCGGGTCACCTGGAGAGACAGACGCCTTCGAGTGCTGCAGAGAGAATCTGCAGTAGAGGGGTGGGGAGCTGGGAGAAAATCGTAATACGAGCCATATCGACATGTGCCACATAATTTCCCGCCCCGATCTCCTCGCGAAAACCCAATAACAACCGCCCTAGCCTCCTCCGCCATCCCGCCCCTCACGCAATGAAAAATGAAGCTTGCCATCTCCCCCGAGACTCACTATTCTGCCAGATGCTCAAAAAATGTCCGCCACAAACGCCTGTTTAACGCTCTCTTCGTGACCGCTCCCATTGTCTAGGCTGCATAAAGCACCCCGTCCCGCAGATCGGGACATACGATGTACAGGAGGAACTAGATGCAGGTTTTTGTGCATGTGGGAGCTGTATCACCCCCACTCAGGCCCCGTGGTCGGTGAATTCGTCCGTCCTCGCCATCGGGGAGCGAGAGGTTGACTTTGACGGTTTTCGATGGAGTAGAAGTACGCTCTGCGGTGTCCCGCAGTTGGCTCGGTGGAGTTCGCGTGAGACGGTTAAGGTCGCCACGACTTTGGAGTGGTGTCTGAATCGACAATCTCCATGGACTGATTCAGGTTGGCGAGAGAAGAGGGACTTTTCCCACGCCTAACAACACCCCATTTCGACACGCCCCGAGTCCGAAATCGCGACCGACGCGTTCCCAATAGCCAATTATGTTGCTGCCGATGTCGCCCCCGTCCACCTAGAAATAACCCCCGCGCCGACCCCCTCCCTACGCGGATATTCCCATATCTGTGGCATCAGCGCCGTCATTCCTCGGCGTGCGCAGCTGGTTGTGCTCTGCCGACCGAACTGGAGCTCCTCGAGACGTTCATCAGCGTCATCAGCTATGTCAACCTCGAAGCGGACTCGGGGCCCGAAGCGCGAAAGCGGGCAGCTTCTCGCCGCATGCAGACAATCGTCGTGTCCGCCCAGTGTCCGCTTTCATCGTTGTCTTGTCTCCGGCACCCCTCTAGCGTGGACACCCTCGCGCATGACCGTGCTCTCGTACCCTCCGCCACGGCCGAACCGCTCGTCGTGGGATTCGATGTCTCTTCGCAGGCAGCTGTTCGAGCACATGTCGAGGATAAAGCTTTAAATGGGACCGACGGATGGGCCTCGAGTGCAGCGCTGGTATAATACCGCGTCGTTGCCGAGGCCGGCCATGCACTAGCCACTAGCGCTGAGATAGGCCGTCCGCCACGCCGTCAGGAGGTTGACCCGCGAGCTTATCGTCGCTCAACGACAAAATCCTGCCCCCGCGTCGGCCGTTGATTTTGCGGATTCGACTGCTCACGGTTCTTGTTCCTAGTGCATTCTCCTGTTCTCAGGCGCGGCTCCTAGCCATCAAATAAATTCTACCCCTTCCTCCCGAGCATTCGATAGCCCAACCCCTCGCTCATTCGTCCCCTTCTGATCCAGGATGTGTGCTTGTCTCTCAAGTACACTATTGGGCTTAGGGCCGAGTTCGAGAACTGTCGTGTTCTACCGTCAAGATCTTTGCACTCAAACGACATTGATCACCCGCAGCCGTCTTGAGTCTCCGTCTTTACAACCAAGACTTCAATGATTTCTCGATGCGATCTACCTTCTCTTCAGCTTCAACGTGCCAGGTCGTACCTGCAGCGTTGCTCAGATGGCGTCCGAGATTGATCGAGCAAGATCACCAACATCTAGGGGGAGAAGTGGAAGGGGTCGTTTATAGTAAGGTGGATCAAAGTCGGCGAAAGCGGGAGATGTTAGGGATCACCGGCACTTGACAACGGTCGCGAAAAACGACCCATCGCTGGCGACCTTTGTGCTTCGGGCCGCCGCTTCTTCCGCTTACCCCCATCCCCCTCCCTAGCGCCGAGATAGGCCGTCCGCCACGCCGACAGGAGGTTGACCCTCGAGCTTATCAACGCGAAAGGACAAAATCCTGCCCCCGCGGCCCGCGTCGTTCCATCACCCGCTTCCAACGGCCGTTGATTTTGCTTCGACTGCTCACGGCTCTTGTTCCAATTTGAAAAAAGTGCTTTCTCACCCCACATTTTCAGGCGCGGTCCTCGTCATCAAGTAATCCACCGAGGAGGTATGCCGACGTACCGAGTATCCGATAACCCCGATTCCTCGCCTGCGTCCTCTTCTGGTCGAGGATGTGTAGTTGTCTCTCAAGTACAATATCTGTCAGCAAATGCAGGTCGCCAGTCGCCAGTATTCGTTGCTGATTGGCCTACCAGCTGCCCGTGGATGAATGAAATCTGTCTGCTCCCGAGTTCTCTTTCTCTCTCGCACCCCGGAAGCTTTGGCCGCGCCCCTCGACCATGCGAGTGTATGTTCTTGCCAGCATCGATGCCCAGCTCGCTTCCGGGGTGAAGCGGCACTGGACCCTGCCGCACGCTGTCTCTAAGCGCAACGCCCGCAGAATAGTCAATCGCGTAGGGAGGGGAGAACGTCAATGCCATCCGTATCCCTCCTAAGAGCTCCGAAGAGGGTGAGGGAGGGGCGAGGAGACTTTGAAGGAAACTGCTGCATTGATGCAGCATCAAGTGGTGATGTGTTTCGACGCCTCAAGCGAGCCATCATCGTGTTTGATTGAAAGATACTTTTGTTATGAGTATTCCTTTTCAGTGCGACAAAGGACTCGACTATTGTCGACCCTGCGTCCTGAGGTTTAGAGGTTCTGTGAACACTTGGCGGACCTGTGGAGGACCCTCCATCTGGGCCGAAGCCACGGACTTGGGCTGTAGCATTCCCCTGGTACCGAGTATGCGTCCGGACAGCCGGACATCCTCAGCCTTTGCGTCGGACTTCCAATTCAACGAGCATCAACTCTCCTCCCTCAACCAACTTTTTCCCAACAATACATACCCTCCGACCATAGTGGCAACGGCCATGGAGGAGCTGCGGGTGGGAATATCTTCCAGT
>KZ994267.1:0-13515 GCA_003614705.1 Blyttiomyces helicus | reverse complement strand
CGAATCTTTTCAGTTGGCCCCCTCCCCCTTCGATGGATCCTCAGTGACAGGCGTTTGAGATGACGGGCGGGAGCAGACGGCGGAGCGCAGAATCTTTGAGGGGCTCTGCAGGGAGACGGGAGGGGCCTGGTTGCAGTGGCGAGGAGGCGGAAACGCACGTGAGTTGCTCTCCATTCGAAAAATCCACGGTGTCCGCGACCCCTTCAGAGTCCTGCGATCTGCGTTGTCCGCGGCAAAACCTGTGGGTGTCCAATGACGCTTTGGGAGATATTTTTCGTCTGGGATTATTTCACCAACAAACCCATTTTGCTGCCAAAGAAACGGTGTCTCATATCTGGAGAGAGCCAAAAAACGTGCAGGTCCAAACCCCCACCGTGTCTTTTTCACTAAGGATCCTGATCCTCTACACTGGCGCACACAAGCACTGAGGCATAGAAGACCCCTCCCACGCTACCTATCCTTTACAGTGCGCCGCGCAAAGAACTGGAAGCCCGCCAGACTCCCTCCGAAGAGCCTGCCCCCGCCGCAACATCCACTGAGAAGCTTGTCGTCTCCTCGAGGTCGTCTATCAAGATTTGGAACCGCAGGAGGGTGAGACGAAATTGGTCAAACCCCAGTGGGTCGACCAAATTCGTCGCACGGATGGCCCTCGCTCCGCAAATACACCCAGCCACCACCATTTTTGCTTCGCGCTTGTCAGCGACCCCCGGGTTGGGCTCAACCTCCCCACTACACCTTTGCTGCTGAACGGCTGCCTCAAGGTCAGCCGCAGTCATCGCAACCCCTTCAATCGACTCCCTAAGTACCCAACGCGTGAGAAGAGAGACTTGATGAAAAGAGAGAGGAGCAAACAATCTGAAATTCGCCCGCTCCTCGCTGCTTGCTCTTACCCCTCCCCCCACACTCCCCTTTCCCCTCCGTCCCGCCTTCTTCCTCTTCTGCCAGTCGGTTTCTTTGGGCACATCCCCTGGGGCACTCCCCCGTTGCCTGCAACGAATATCATGCTTCCTCTCCACCGTTATCCTGGCGTCATCATGCAATACGATTTAGGCCGATACATGTATCTTCGTAGGGGTGGGAGGAGGGTGTCCTCTGCATTCCAAACGTCTCGGGTTGTGACTCGGACGACAAGGCCTCGGAGAGCAAATACCCTCCCGGAAGACGAACTTCAAGAGCACTCTGTTGAGCTATTAAGCTTTGCACACTTTTTTTTTGACCACTTTGAAAGGCTTGCGGATGGCGTTCTGGACGACACGGATGTGGGCTGTTCTGTGCTTCCGCCTGATCAAAACTCCGGGTGTTGTGAAGGGTTAATTGAAGGTTGCCCCCTAACTAACTTGTTGCCGCTCTTGCTGGCACGCTGGGCAGGCGAAGGGTTGGGGGCGGGGGCGGGGGATAGATGGAGTAGGGTTCCGAGGATGACAGATACCGTGCAGGGAGGCCCAAGTCCCCTCCCGGCCAGTGAGGCCCTCCCACTTGAGATCTGTAGCCCCCTAACCTATCAGCAAGGAGCAGGAGGACATATTTTACCCGCGACAGACTTCCCCTCTCTATGCCAGCACTACACCATGGCTGCGGCGTCCTCCCTGCGGGCTCCTGGCTGCCGCAGCCTTCAGCTCCTTCGCCACCTTCCCTCTTGCCCCCTTTCCCCTTTTACGGCATGGTTCGCAATTCGTCATGCTAATCACTAACGAGCCGCAGACAAACGGGAGTACTGTACTGTGTGTGTCCGCGGTGGTATCAGAAGTGCGCGCACGCTGTACTGTCGAGCGCCTGTATCTCACCTTGCGGTGTCCTTTCGATCTCCTGCAGTCGGTCTTCTACCGGCTCCAACTACAGCAACCCCTCACCTGTGATATCTACCCCATCACCCTCTAATACCTAAGTCCCCCACCTTGCGAATCGTCTCTATCGTCTCCCATTGAACACACCGATATCGCTCAACAATCCCGGCCTCGAAAGCCCCAACCTCGCACGCTCAATAACGCGTGTCAGGTTTTAGTCGCCGCTGTTCCAACCCCCGCGGCTCATCTTCGGTGTCTTCAACCTCTTGTCGTATGGATAAGGGTGTCAGAACGGCAGGCTGAGAACCGGGTGATACTGGAAGAGCTGCCGGCTGTGAGTCGGTTTCATGCTTTCACCATAGAGGGAAAACGTGCTCCCACAACTTTCCTCCCACCCGACGGACCCACAAAAACAATCGCCCCCGGGGCGCGGACTGAGGCGTCAGCATCTGCGCAACATACCATGCAGCAACCCCAAAAGAAAAGAGCCTCTCCGACTCGCCCCCCGCCGCCTCTGCCATACTAGAACTGCCTCTCGCCCCATCAGCTGCAACTTCAAGGAGCGAGCAAAAAAGCTCACGCTGACCTCGGCGGAGCGGGCCGGACGCGAGCAGATCTCTCCCCTGAATGCTGGGGGAGAATGTATATTCGAACATGGGTGTTTGTCCCAAAAAACGTCCGTAGCAACGCTCGATTTGCTGCGCCACGCCCGACGCGCGACCGTTGCTTTCCCCTTCGACTATATCTCCCTCTTTCCGTTGGGGAAGGGCTGCTAAGGGTAAGGGAGGAGTTGGCCAACTGAAAAAGGTGGGGGGGAGGAGACCCGCCCTCGGAGAGGGAGATTGAGGGAGAGGGGGGGGGATGGAGAGCATGGGGGTGGTTAACAGACAGTGAGGGTGAGGGAGGTTGGACAACGGCGAGGAAGATAAACTGAGCAAGAACCAGGGGAGTGAGTAGGGGAAAATGGAAGGGAATACGAAGAGGGGAGTCTGAAGAGCGCAATAGAATGATAGGGATTGCAAAGAGGTGGGTGGGAGGAATACATCTCTCTTGCTCTGCTCAGCCCTCCTTGTCCTTCCACTCCTGCCATCTCTCTGCATCGCTGTTTATTGCCCTCCCGCGCTAGACATTAGAGACAAGGAGTGGTGCCAGGTAGGGGCAACTGTATTGCCCCAAGTCGACTTGGACTTTATTAATTTTCAAAGACATTCGTTCAACTGTTATGATAGACACCGTTGACAATCAGGAGGTCCTCCAGATTACAAAGGGAAGTAAGCGAACGGTAATTGAGACTGCAGTTGGAACAGCCAATGTGTAGTACATCATGCCACTTTCTCATCTTGAAGCTCCCCACGCAATCGATAGGAAGCTTGATTCTGCGGCTATTGTGAACTTGGGGGGCGGTCTGCAAATTCAAAAGATAATGAAGTTCAGAGTAGACCGTCTCCGAAAATTCCCAAGGCGGAATACCCAATCTGGCATGAAAGGTTAGGTGTGATGATCCAACGTTAATCAGCGCTCTGTGACAGCAAGGGGAAAACGGAGTAAAACAAGTTAATTGGCGGTTGCTAGAGAGGCGCCAACTAGGATAAGGAAGGGGGTTTCTGAAGGCGTCGAAGAGGGCCAAGGAACCACAGCAGTTTCTGGAGGAAAGTTTAGGTATGATTCAGGGGAAAGAGTCTGACTGCGGACAACAGCTCGGGCCTTCGTCATTATGTACAATAAATATGGGAATCACAAGGGGGGCACGGTATTCCCTTGCTAAGGACGAAGTCACAGCAAGGTCAGAGACTAACGCGATGTGTCAAGTCCGAAGATGGACCAGGAGCAAAGAAGTTCCCCACCATTGTCAATCTCACGACAACATGCTCCAATACTCTAAGTTAATCCCAATGATCAATCCCACACTATATCCAGAGGGAAAAAAGGACATGACTGAGTTGAAACGAACGCGATTCAACACAAACCCTGTAAATTCTGTGGCCAGCAACTAGGGCAGCTGAATCTACAAAGTACAGCAGGAGGTAGTTGGTGAATCCCAGGAAGGACTGGATGATGTTGGTGTTTCGACAGGTTTCCTATTCGAGTACAGTGGTAATTTTGAATGGGGCAATCGACATGCCATCCCGCCCGACTTCATGACTACAGGATTTGACTTCCCACTTGCCCCGGAGGCATTCGCTAGGCTTGATGTTGAGTTTGTGCTTGAGCAGGATGCCCAGGACTTCTTCAACGTGTCCTTATGTCCTTCTTTGGTCTTTGAGTAGATTAGTATGTTGTACCTCGACAACACTCTAATCTACTTGAAGACCAATGGAGAGCATAAGCAAAATGGCAAATAAGTCCTGGTGATCCTGCTCCAGCACGAGCTGAACATCAATCCTAGCACATGCTTCTGGAGCAAGGAAGAAATTGTGATCTGTGGTCAGCAAGTTGGCCGCAACCGCATCTCCGTCACCCTGTCCGAGACCGCTACTGTCCTTGAATGGGAGATCATGCAAAAAACCCACAACATCCAGTCCTTCCTAGGATTAGCCAACTACCTCCTGTTGTATGTCAACAACTACTCAGAGATCACCTACCTGCTTTTGGACCCACAGTTGGAAAAGGAGCCCTGATCTGAGCAGAACGCGACAAGTTCTCAATTTGGCAGCTCAGGCATTCAATCTGCACTGCACCAATCTGCTTGCCATGGTCTAACTCCTGAAAGCTGATCGCAATGAGCTCTTTGGCATCCACTTTTGGGTGTTCACTGACCACAAGTCCCTCCTCTACCTGAACACTCAGCCAAATCCACGGCACCAACCAGCTGAATGGATTGAAGATCTCCAGGAGTACAACTTTTCTATCCCATGGTTGCCTGGTCAAATCAACACGGTCGCGGACCTTCACTCTCATGCAACACAATGCGCCCCCAAATGCGCCAATACTAAGAACAAAACAAAATCCTAGCCAGCACTCTAATCATCTTCAATTTTGAGACAGGACAAGTTGTCCAACTGGAAGAAACCCTCACTGAACCGGAGGAGGCAACAGCATGGCTCCAGTACATGACCATGAATGACTATGCTCACAGCATAAGGCGCGACTGATTGGTGCCAGAAACGAGACCTCAAAGCCAAGCGACCTCCCAAGCACAGATTTAACATCAGCTTTCTCTACTACAAAGGGCGACTCTACGTTCCTGACATCATGTGCGGATCCATCTTGGGGCAGTACCACGACTGAGTTGTCAATGGCAGTCACCATGGTCAGACCAAGACCATCAAGAAGGCATTTCCCAGCCATGACAGAGTACTTCTTGGCATCAACTTTTTGAGAAATCAGGCAGTACATCACCGGTCGCCTTGACTGCCAATGCTCTAAAGATCCCAAGTAAAGCTACATCTTCCTCAAAACTCTCTCGGTTGCTCACACCAGCTAGGAAACGATCATGTTCGACAACTTTACCATGTCAGTATCTTTCGGACCTCATGGCAGGCTGTACAACTGCTGTCTTTGCTTCATTGACAACTTCTGCTTACCAATGATCCTCTTCCCAACCAGTTCCAAAATGGACAGCGCAAACCAAGGCAGATCTCTTCCACTCTTGGGTGTACGCCAAGGTCGGCTGACCCCAGGTCTTCATTACTGACCACCAAGCTAAGGTCATGCCCACCTTCTGGCAGGCATTCACTTTACTCACCGGCATCCAGAACAACATCGCCACCGCCTACCACCAGCAGACCAACATCAAATGGGAATATATGATCCAGACCGTAAAAAGGTTCCTCAAGCCTTGCTATGACCAAACAGGTGACAACTGGTTGAGACTGCCACCGTTCCTCGAATTCAACATCAACGCCATGCCTACCAGAGACCTCAATCTACCCCCGCTCTTCACCTAATGTGGCTATGCCCCCAACTCTATAGAAGTCGGACGGCGGGACGAGTAAATCCCGGACATGGTCAAATCCTCCACAAGTAAGTAGCTGCTCAAATACACCCAGTTACAAAAGGATGTCAAAGCTATCGTAGAAGTTCCCCTCCAACAGGCGCAAGATTGATACTCCAATTCTTACAATCAGAACCGCGAGCTGATCTTCTACAAAGCCAGAGTCCAAGTCCACCTCAACATCACTGGCATCGAAAAGCCCCGCAAAACCTCACTGCCAGAAAATTTCATTGCTAGTTGAGTGGGCCGCTTCAAGATCGTTTGTCCTTGCCCCACTTCAGCACCCACAAGCTTGATATCTCAACTAGCACTATCCACCACGTTTAGCCCTACTTCCACATTGGCATCTTGTACGCATTCAACCAGCCAGACTCCTCCATTTATCCCACACCGACATTGTATCGTACTCTGCCCAAATTGACATGTAGGCGAAGGACGGATGGATCATTGAGCAGATCGTCAACGTCAAAGACTACAGAAGGCAACGTCGAAACTGATCCTACTCTAAATGCTACCTTGTCAACTGGCTTGGTTACCCAGAGGCGGCCAGACCATCCCTCAAACTAGAAGCCTACTCTAAATGCTACCCCGTCAAACGGCTTGGTTACCCAGAGGCTGCCAGCCAATCGCTCAACCTCGAAGACATCACAGGCACCAAAGCGTACAAGAACTGGCTCAATGAATAAGCTCGACGGCACTCCCCTACTGCTTACCGAGAAGAAACCCCATAACTAGAGTCCTCACAGACTCCAACCACAACCTCGACTACAAAATGCAAACAAGTCCCCTCTCTCAAGGGGCACACAAAGTGCCCTTCTACTTTGGGGTGTGACTGCAAATTCGTCGTAAGAGGCAGAGGTCCACCCCTTCCTTCATGTGATCAAGCATCGTAAATTTGCGCTTTATGACAGCCAAGGGAAAATGAAGCTAAAAAAAAAGTTCAGTTTGAGGTTGCTAGAGGGGCGCCTACAAGTATACCGGAGAAGGTTTTGCTAGGCCGCAAAGTGAGCAAGGAACCACAGCAGTTTTGGGAAAGAGGTGTAGGAATGATTCAGGGGAAAGAGTCCGACCGAGGACCACTGGTCTGTCATTTTTCACTATGGACAATGTAGATGGGAATCAAAAGGGGGCAAGGGATCCCCCTCACTAAGGACAAGGTCACAGCAAGGCTCAATTCATTACACCCCCCATAGATTCCGTGGCTGGCAAATAAGGCAGCTGAATCTAAATTGAAGCGAGTAGGATCTCGGTCTTCCGTGGTGTGAAGTTTGCTAGTCCCACATGGTTGAAGCGTGTTCATTTGTGGAAGAGGATTCAGGTAGACTTCGATATGGATGAGTGGGATTCCGAGGAGAACAAGGATAGCAATTTATGCTTACAGATTGGCTCAGATAATTTAGAGGAAGATTCCAAAGGTTTGTCAAAGGAAGGGAGAAGACATTTAAAAGGTATTCTGTTCCAGCCTCTTGCATCGCAACCTAGAAGGTTTTGGGTAATCTGTTCTCTTGCCTTGCGACGTGGGCGGTCCGGTAAGGAAAATCTGTTCCACCTTTCTCGCGTGCGAATGTGTGGAGTTGTTCTCCAGGTTGTCACAAGCAATACTCCTGGGGGTGTGCCGGGCGGTCACAGGCAGGCTCTCCAGTGACAATGTAGGTCTTGAGGTTAATGTCAAAGCGGGCAAGCGCGGCTGCGATAGAGATTGCCTGCTGGTGGTGCTCGAAGAAGAATTGCTCAGGTTCGGTCCAGACCCAGGGCTTCTTTTCCAACTGTAGTTCTGAACACGGGTATGCGATCTCCGTGTAGTCATCCATGTCCAGCAGGAGGTAGTTGGTCAGTCCCAGGAAGGACTGGATGTCGTGGGTATTGTGCAGGGTTCCCGATTTGAGGACCGTGGCTACTTTGGACAGGGCGCTTGATACGCCATCGTGACCATTTTGATGCCCCCAGAGCTCACTTCTTCTGTGCTGTAGGGGCATTGGCTTGGCTTCATGTTCAGTTCATGCTTGAGCATGATTGCCAGGACTTCATTGAAGTGTCGTTTGTGCTGTTTTTTGGTCTTTGAGTAGAGTAAGATATTGTTGAGGGAAGAGACGACAAATTTGCAGTACAGATGACCAAGAATGGAGTTCATATAGCGTTGGAAGCAGGCTTGGGCACTCCGCAAACCTAACAGCATGAGCAGAATTTCTAAGTGGCTGTATCTCGTTCAGATTGCCGTTTTCTCGTTAGTGTTCCCTGTGACTCAGATTCGGTGGTAGGCGTCCTTGACATTCACAAGGGTCAAGTATTTTGCTATGGCCAGTAGGTCATTCCGGAGGAGGCTAGGTAGCTGCATGCAATCTCGCTTGGTAACAGAGCTGAGACCGAGATGATCTAGGCTTAATCTTACGCCGCCGTCTTTCTTCTTGGAGAACACAATTGGTGCTCCCCAGGGTGACCAAGAATGCCAAATCCATCCCTTTTCCAGGTAGCTGTCAATTTTCTTCTTTAACTCGTCAAGCTCATCTTGGGTGCACAAACGAAGTGGGTAGAATCTTGGTTAGGCTGCCTTGAAGAGTTTGTGCGACAAGTTGTGCTTCCTGAGTCTGGCGGAAGGCTGGAATTTGGCTGAAACAGAGTCATTTTGTCTTATCTCCCGATTAACTCTTTGAGGAAGCCATCCTGCCCATTTGTGTTGGTGTCTACTGTTGGCTTCAGGTTGATCTGATTTCGTGGAGGAGCCAGTCGGGCTTCATCTCCGTAGTGCTTAGAATAGGAAAAAATAGAGGAGGTTGAGGTTCCAAGAGTTCATCTTCGGGACTCCGCACATTGGTGAAGATTCTAGCGCAGGTTGGGGGCACTACTTCTCTGATTCTGGGAATAGAGCTGTGTCCCGTTTGCGGAGCACCAGTCGCGAGGGGATGTTAAATTTCCACGTTCGTTGTTCGAATTCTACTGCTTGTCTTGGGGCACCATCAGGCCAAGCAGTAGTGAGACCTTGGAACTACTTAGCTAGAGAGAGGCCAAGGATAACGTGGTATCTAATAGAGGGGACAACATAAGGTAGAGCCTTGAGCTTTGCTACATTCTTCAAGGCTGGGTTTAGTAGCTGATGTCGGCACGAATCATGTAGATGGATTGCAAAAACCTGCTGCGAGCTGCTAGGTCGATTGCCAAAGCGGTGCTTTGCAACAAAGCAGTTGGATAAGACTTCCTTGTTGCATCCAGAATCTATTAGGATTTTTGCGAAATGACCATTGAAGTGTGCATGGATGACATGAGGATAGGCAATTATGGGTTGGATAGATTTCTTGACTAACAAAGTGAGGGTAGCTACATCAACTTTGTGGTTCTCTTGATTTCTTCCAATTCCTGTCATATCGCCAGCAAAGTAGGGTTCTTGGCTGGCGCCTTCAAAGATCCAAGTTGTTCAAGATGTGGTCTCGTGAGGGGTCCCATGACTTGTCCGCTTTCTGGGCTCCCATCTCTCGCAAGTGAGATCTGGATGGCCTGTTTCAAAACGGTGGTTGGAGGCCCCTGGCCCTTAAATTCTGTGTCGCAGAAACTACTGTTGCTTTGCTCTGAAGGAGGGAGCAGCCATGTACCAGGTTCTACTTCCGCACTTCCCTCTTCCTCCGGCAGTACCTCCACGAGCGCTTCCTGGAGAGCTGGCGCCTCTGCGAGGTCTGCCTCCTTGTCCGTAACAACCTCCACGTCCTCTGTCTGCCCTCCTGTATGCATCTTCATGCTGCCCGTAAGTGGTGCAATCATGTGATAAACAGACATAAATTGGCGCTCTATGACAGCCAAGTGAAAATGGAGCAAAACGACCTCAGTTTGAGGTTGCTAGAGGGCCACCTACAAGAATAACAAAAAAGGTTTTGGAAGGCGGCGAAGAGGCCAAGGAACCACAGCAGTCTCGGGAAGGAAGTGTAGGTATGATTCAGGGGAAAGAGTCTGACTGAGGACCACAGGTCTGGCCTTTGTCACTGTGTACAATATAGATGGGAATCACAAGGAGACCGCCAGAATTCCTTTGCTCAAGACGTATTCACACGGAGGTCGGATATTGCGACCTGTTCAGATCATCTGCATCCTGTTTTACCTCCATTTATAGTGTGGTATTAAATAGCGGGATCGACTAAGATTTTGGAAGCAAGCGGTCATGAAATGGTCAACGGCGGGAACCTCCTTTGTTCCAGGTCCATCTTAGGACTTCACTAGTTGCACTAGTCTCCGACCTCGGTGTGAATTTGCTGAAAGTGAAGGAATTCCCTCACTCCCCTTGTAGTTCCCATGTACATTCTACATATCAACAAAGGACCAACCTGCGGTCCTGAGTGAGACTCTTTCCCCTGAAACATAACTTTACTTTCCACCCAAACTGCTGTGGTTCCTTTGCCCTCTTCGACGCCCTCAGATGCCTCTTTTGTTATCCTTGTTGGCGCCTCCCTGGCAACCTAAATCTTAGCATTTTTTATTTCATTATTCCCCTCGCTGCTGTAGAGAGCCGATTTACCTTGGTTCATTGCACTAAGACGACAATGCCTGACGAGAAAGAGCTTCAGCGGGTTCATGTTGACATTTGCAACCCCATTGCACCATCTTGTGGACAATTTAAGGTCTTTATGGTAATGGTCGAAGCAAAGCTGAGATGTTCCTACGTATGTCGCCTCGATTTCCCAAACTCTCCTTTTTGTTAGGATTTTCGAAGCACTTGTTCAGTTAGTCGGTCAGTGTCTGGAACATAAAATCCGAGCTATCTGTTTGAAGGGAGCAGGCGAACACGTATCTAAAATTTTGCCAACTATTGTGATCGTAGGGAATTGTATTGGAAAGGCCAATTCCAAACGTTAACCATCTGAATGGACTCGCAGAGTTATTCATTTAACAATTACAATGGATCACCAGATCTATGTTAACGCGTACCCAGCTGCCAATTGTAGCATGGGGTTGGACTATTCCACATGAGGCTTCTCTGGTTCCATTGCATCCAACTAAGGAAAATTATTTCTCCCCGCACCAGCATGCTATCGGGACTATGTCTTCCCTTTCTCTTTTGAGAATATTTGGGAGTGCCGTCTATGTTCCCATCCAGGAAATCCCAAGGGGGCAGAAGATGAAACCAAGACGGCGCCTTGGTATTTACATTGGATTTAAAAGTCCTATTATTATCAAAGATGTTGAACCCATTACTGCGGACACAAATGAAGCACGTTTCGCCGACTGTCGTTTCAACGGATCATTCTTACCGCGGTCGGGAACTCAAAAGACTCAGGAATTAGAGGAGAGTCGTGACTCTTCTAAGCTGGTTTGTGTGAACAAATCAAGGGAAAGACTTGATCCTCTTAATAGCAATGCTGACCTTGAGGTAGCATGTCTCTTGCAATTTCAAAAAGCTGCCCATAATATCCTAGATGGTTTGAGCAATTAAGCTAATGTCACTCGTTCATCACTCCATCCTAGCTTGACCACACGAGTGAGCGTAGATGTGAGCGAGCTGGGCCACCTTATTCCTGCAAAGTCCGACTCTAAACCCGAACAAATGCTACAGGGCCTAGAAACCTGAACTCGAAGCCTAGAGCTAAAGAGGCAAAACGTCGCAACGCAACAAAGATGATGACATTACCATAGATGCGCCTGCACTTCTCGTCAACGAAGTAGATGTTGCACATGTCCAATTGTTGAAACAAGATGAAATGCATATGCAAAACGTTGAGCGAATGGACTATGCATTGGCGGGAGCTATGGCTATTGAAAGCGCTTGGGACTTTGACGATGAGCCGGAACCCCGATATATGGCTGAATGCAAACTTTGGGCTGACTGGCCAAAATGGCAAGCAGTTATCAAAGTTGAGATTGATTCTCTGGTTGAACTCAAAGTCTTTGGGTCCGTTCAGGAAATTCCAGGGGAAGTTCACAACGACCTGGACTAGAGTATGAGGAAACTAATGCTCAGGTCATGGATGTTACGACATTCTGCTTTCTTATTTCCCTTGCTGCGCAAGAGCACCTTAATATGAGATTAAAAGACGTGGTAATCACCTATCTATACAGCGAATTAGACAAGGATGTCTATATGAAAGCACCTGATGGATTGAAAGTACTGAACGCAAGTTCAAGGGCCAAGTAATGTGTACGTCTCATTAGATCACTCTATAGACTTCAATCATCAGGCCATATGTGGTACCAAAGGTTAACTGACTTTATTTTGAAAGCTGGATATTTTAACAGTCGAATTTCCCCTGCGTCTTCACAAACAAGACATAGAATGGGGGCTTCGTCATTATCGCCGTCTATTTTGATGACCTTAACCTGATCGGTTCTTCAGACGAGATCGACGCCATTGTTCAGCTCCTCATAGGTGAGTTCTACGAATTATTCAGATATTCTGGAACTCTATGCTGCTAGTTGCGAGTCAGTATGGTCAAGAGACTTGATCCAAACTGTTTGGGGCTCTTGGGGCTTAACCGTGAACAAAGGTCCCATGGTCCTTTATGAGGGCAATGCCGCTGGCGTCCAGCAAACGACAGAGGGCTTTAATAGAGGGCAGAACACTAAACATATCGCGCCCAAGCACTTCTTTCCGCATGATTTGCAAAAGGAAGGAACAGTTGATATTGCTAAGGTCCAATCATGCGATAACGTAGCCGATTTGCTCACGAAACCATTACCAGCGACAACCCACTGGGGTCTTGTTACTTGTTAATAAGCTGGAAATGTGTCGGCTTTGTGACATTAAGAAGTCCAACTAATTGGAAATGGCCGTGTCCATTCCAAGGGTGATGTCTTCAGAGGGAGACTTCTCCATGGCACATTTTACTTTGCCACGACTCTGGTAATCATTTGACGAGGCAATAATAGTAAATGTTGTTTTCTATTCCCATGTCCCATCCTTTATCAAGAGGGTGTGTCTCAGGCCGGGTTCATAAACAATTTTGGGCCAAGAGTTTCGACCTCGTTTTGTAATTTATTTCGAAATCAAAAGTGAACGCCGTGATTTTCACGCGAACCGAAAATGAACTCAAACCCCGGTCTGGACCAGGGTTTGAGATTCAAAAACGCTCAACAAAAAAAACGAGTTTGAAGAAATCGACGCTTCGCTCTCTCTCTACACACACACACTCGACCACCCGCCATTCAGAACCACCATCTCGGCAACTCAAACACACCGCCCGTCCCTGCCCCTCACCGCCCCTTCACTGTACCCCCTGTGACTCCCCGCGCCCCCAAACCAGCCGTCCGCCCCTCTTCACGACTCCGCGTCCCCCAAACCAGCCGCCGTCCCTTTTCCGCGACCCAGCGACCCCGAAACCAGCTGCCGTCTTCAAAACCAGCTGCCCGTCCCTCTCTGCTGCCCCGCGTGTCCCAAAAACAGCCGCCCACCCCTTTCCTGCCGCCCCGCGTCCCCAAAAAAGCCGCCGGCATCCCCCCACATGTCGCAGAGCGGAGAGGAAGAGTTGGGTGCGGGTGCCAACAACCAATCCTCCGTCCCGCGTACCGCTGACAGCGCTGACGGCGCCGGCGACGAAGTGCCTCCGGCTAAGAAGTTGAGGCATCAAAAGCGGACCAAGGAGGAAATGGAGGCGGAGAAGAGGGAGAAGGAGGAGCGGCGGAAGGCGAAGGAGGTCGAGAAGAAGGTCAAGGAGCGGGAGAGGGAGGCCAAGGCGCGGGCCAAGGCAAAGAAGGAGGAGGAGGCGGAGAGGAAGAAGCAGGAGGCAAAGGACAGGGCACCGCGGTGGAGTTGGAGCGACGATGCGACCTTGGAACTCTTCGCGTTGGTTCGTTTTCTGAAGGATGAACACAATGATATCAGTA
>KZ994266.1:0-13517 GCA_003614705.1 Blyttiomyces helicus | reverse complement strand
CCCCCCCCCCCCCCCCCCCCCCCCCCCCCCCCCCCCCCCCCCCCCCCCCCCCCGAACCGCCACGCCCCACTACCAGCGCTTCTTTCAAACTTAATAGCCGTTCGTCTCTGAAATGCAAGCACTCCTCACCAATGTGGAGGGGCTAATCTGCTTCTCATTTCTTGACGATGTCGAGGAAATGCTCAACGAGCTTGGCAAGCTGTACCAACTCGTTTTTTCCCCCGCTTCCTGTGTGGCCTCATCCCTGGCTACCCCAACGCAGATGCGGTCCTCGAAGCCCTGATGAGGTTTGCAGAGTGCAAATTCCGACAGGTCACTCGCTTTTTGCTAGCAGGCTTCATGGCCGTCCTTGGTCTCCTCGAAACGTACCCTATATTTCAAAATAACTCGCCCTGCCCCCAGTCGGCGCATGGTCTGAAAGTTGCTGCTGGGCTGAGCCGCGTCAGTTGGAATGGTGATGCAGTTGTCGATGTCGAAAAAAAAGACATGCTTTTTTTTGGAGTCTCCCCCCTATTCATGATACCATGATACACAGGTACTTGATTGCCCTGCAGGTTGTTTAAGACATTGACAAGTGAATCACCACTTTAGATATCAGGTTCCCAGGCTCATCTGCTGACTTGGCAATCCACAAGAAGATAGCTCTAGCATGTGACCCCTCCCGCATTTTATCCAAAGGCGAGTACCTGGAGGAGTGTGTGTGAGAGACCTGAGTGAAAAATGCCCCTCCCTCCTGCCTCGGCCACCATCCCCCAAAAATGTGAGCATACACCTTTAACCTTCAATTCCCTGACCTCACAAAATGCACAAGCCATGTTGTTGCACGATGGAACGGATCCAAGCTCCATGGTGTCAGGGATGAGCGAGAGGGGGCTCTTTTGGAGGTGGTCCCAGGCGGTGTATTCTCTTGCCTCTTCTTAATAGGCGCAGCTTCAATGTTTAAGTCTAAGCAATCTGTGCAGTAGGTTCAGGGAGAGGGAGAGGGCAGTGGATGGAGGAGTGTGTGTAAGAGACCTGAGTGCAAAATGCCCCTCCCTCCGGCCTCGGCCACCATCCCCAAAAAACGTGAGCGCACACCTTTAACCTTCAATTCCCTGACGTCACGAAATGCACAAGCCATGTTGTTGCACGATGGAACGGATCCAAGCTCCAAGGTGTTTGGGATGAGCAGACGGGGCCCTTTTGGATGTCGCCCTTGATCTCAAGCTTTTTGGAAGTGTTCCAGGCGATGTATTGTCTTGCCTCTTCTTCGTAGGCACAGCTTTCATGTTTGGGTTTGTGCAATCTGTGCGATAGGTTCGGGGAGGGGGAGGGGTCAGTGGAGCAAGGAATTGAAGTTCATTCAAACGTTTACACCAGCTTCCACCAAACAAACTAGACTACAGCACATTCTCACCTGCGGTCTCACCTGTCTTGGGTGAGTGCTGTGATGCATCGCGCCCTTTTCAACTGATTTGCATCTTTTTTCCTTCCATGTATAGATTTTTTGAGGACAACCTGATGGTTGAGGGCAAGAACCTTCTTTTTTCTCGGTCCATCTTGGGACTTTACGCGTTGTACTAATCTCTGACTTCGGTGGACCTTAGCTGAGAGTGAGGATTTCCCCTCCTTGCTGTCATAGAGCCTCAATTTACTTTGGTTTATCACATGTTAGGGTCACTCTGGTCCTTCCTTACGCCTGTCTATCTTCATGTGCAAGCAACTTTTCTAGACAAGACCCCTCAAATAGTGACAGGAGTCAGGACCACCGCGGTCCATAAACGAACTATTGGAAGCTCAGAACCAGAAAGGTACTCAGTTGTGAACATGTCTGGAATTGGAGTGGGAGGGAGTGGGGGCTTTGGAGCCACTGGGGGCGTTGGCGGATCTGGCCCCGGAGCAAGCGGAACTACTGCTGCCCCTGGACTTGATCCACAGCTCAAACTACAATGACCTGCATAGACTTGGCCAATATCAAGGCTGCTATTGCTCACAACCTCTGCAATGTCAAGATCAACATCGCCCAATCAACTCCCTCAACCAACATCAATGCAGTCCTCGAGAACCCCCCAAAATAAATCTGCTCACGCAAAGCAAGGTGGTTGAGATCTATGATGGCCTCAACTGAAGTGTCAAAGAAGTAGTGATCTTTCTCTCCTCAGTGATAGATTACCCAGAAAAAATACAGCTTAGAGAACCTGAACAAATTGCCATCTACAATGCGGCCCTCTTTGCAGCCCACGCGCCCAATCAACCACCTCCGCCTACTGTCTACCCTCTCACCAACTAGGACACATTACTGATCAGATCATGCTTAATGTGGGTCAACTACCAGCGAGAGAAATACAAGCCTATGGCCCTACCCGCAGGCGTATCTCCGGGTGCGCCATGGTATCCCGCTGGCTATCCTTTGGCGCCTATTTGTATAACTACCTTTGCGAACAACTCTTCTTGGTCAACGGTGTCAAGCTCTGATCTGCTAACCTTACCTTTGGTGCCAGTCTATCAGAATACAAAAGCCTGATTCACTGTCTTCTCTATGAAGGCCGCCTCAGGGTTGAGTACAACGATGACCTCCCGATCATGGACACTGACTTCATCAATTCTTTCACAGCCGGAACCATGCAGAACACTATACTAGCACCACCATCGTCCAAGTGCGGAACCAGACAAGCATGATGGGACTCAGAATTCCACACAAAATGTATGAAACAATCAGCTGTGCAGATGACACCCACAAGAACTCAGGCCTTGTAGACATCAATTGTCCCAGTCAACTCACCTGCTCACCCAAGATGAGCTCAACGAATCATTGAAGCAGATCAATGGCTACTGTCAAAAGGGATGGATTAGGCATTCAGAGTTGTTACGAGGAGCACCTATGGCAATCGCCAAAAAAAACAGGGGCGTGCGACTATGTCTCAACTATAATGGTCTGCACTCTTTCACAAAGCGAGTTCAGATGCCGCTTTGCAGCTTTCTAGAGATGTGTGACCGACTAGCCAATGCCAGATACTTCGCCCTTGTGGATGTCAAATATGCCTACCATGAAATCTGTGTCACAGTGGACATTATAAAGAAAACCGTGATTTCATCAAAAAGGAGGCACTTTGAGTCCCTGGTCATGCCGTTCAGATCATCAAACGCCCCGGCCTGCATCCAACACTTCATGAACTCAATCATAGATCACCTGTAAGACATGTTTGTGATCTCCTACTTTGACAGCATCCTAATCAACTCTAAGACTGGAGAACAACCTCAAAACACGTTGATGAAGTCCTGGTGATACTTCTCAAACAGGAATCAACATCAAGGAAAGCATCTGCTCCTGGGGCAGGGAAGAAGACTTGTTGTTTGGTGATCAAGATGGGCGAATCAGCATCTTGATTGCAACATCTAATGTTGCCACCGTCTATGAATGGCAAGTACGCAAATTACCCACGACATCCAGTCCTTTATGGGATTCGCCAATTAACTTCTGCTCTAATTTGACAACTACTTGGAGATTGCCTACCTTTTTCCGAGCTACAATGGGAAAAGATACCTTGGATATAGACTGAATGCCAGGTGTTCTCTTTTGAGCATCTCCAGTACGCCATCTCCACCGCACCAGTGCTTGCCAGCTTGGGACATAGCCTTGAAACCTATGTCCAACTAGCCATAGGCGGATGTGTAGCTGACCAAGGTACAAACAATGGTTTTATTAAGCAACTCCAGAATACAACTTCTCTATGGAATACTTGCTGAGTGGATTCGAGAATGTCGCAGATCTCCTTTCCCTTGTGCCTCATTACGCCCCCAAGTGCTAAATGTCATGAATGAATCGAGATTCTTTCCAGCGCCCTACTCATCTCCAACCTCGAAAAACGACTAATCAACCAGCTGGCCTACATCTTCATTGACCTCTAGAGAACCGGGGCATGGCTCCACTACATGACCAGGGGCTACTATGCTTTTCAACATCAAGCACGGCTAGCTGACGCCTGAAGCAGAGCTGCAAAACCAAGCAATCTCGCCAAAAATATATTCAATGATTGCTTTCTGTACTATGAAGGGTGACGCTACATTCCAGATGTCATGCGCAAATACATGATACAATGGTACAACAGCCAGATCGCTAAAGGCGGTCACCAAGACGATCAGTAAAATTGTCACAAAGTACTACTGGCTATCCATGTTCTCTGAGATCAAGCAGTACATCACCATATGTCCCAACGCTTTAAGCTTTTCAATCATAGCATCAGCTTCGTTCATCCTCTCCTCATTCCTCGCACCAAGTGGGAGAGGATTGGATATGATGCCTTCGTTATGCCAGTATAATTTGGAGCACACGGGGAACTATACAACTGCTGCCTTTGATTCCTTGACTACTTCTTCACCTGACAAGGTCATTTTTTGGTGTGTATGCTCCTTCAAGGCTAACAGCCCTGGCCCTATAGTGGACACCTGCACGCTTGACATCTCATCTAGCAGCGTCCACCATGTGTGGCTATACTTTCACCTGTAATATCTTGATGGCTTTCACCCAACCAAACTTCTCCATTCAGCTCAACACCGACATTGTACCTTATCCTGCTGCAATTGAGATAGAAGGCGAAGATAAAGGGATCATTGCCACGATTGTCAATATCAGAGACTTCATTGATAGTGAAAAGACCGATCCTTGTCAAATGGCTTGGCTCCCCAGACACTGATAACCAGTGTCTCAAACCGGAAGACATCAAGGACACCTAAGCTACGAGAACTGATTCAATGGACAATGAAGCCAGCTGCCGTGTTTGCTCACCTACAAGCAAGCCACCACCATCAGCCACTTCAACTCAGACCACAACCTCAACCACGAAACGCTAAGGGCTCCGAGGAGAGATGAACTCTTTAACTTCCTGTGTTACAACACAAGACGGTGCCCGATAACCCTACAACCGCACACATTATTATGCAAGAGAGAGCCAGATAATCCTAGCGCACGCCTGTTGACTGTTGAGGCTCAGCGTGCCCCTGGATGTAGCCCTTGTGGAGACCCAGGATTAATCGCGCATGTTCTGACGCGAGAGGATCTGCCACATTAGAAACGTGCCCGGGTTACGAAGCAATATGCTGACTCTCCAATCATCATGCTCTTGATGGTCAGGTATTCCCCTTGAAGAATCGCTTGTGACAAGCCGGAGAACAACCACACGCATTAGGACTCAAGTGAGAAGGGAGATCCCGAGGACTATCAGAGAGCTTTTCTGACAGCCTGGTACACCGCCGGAAGAAGCACTTGGGATGACCTGGAGGACAACTCCGCCTGTTGCAACCCAAGAAGGGTGGAACAGATTACCTTTACCAAACTGTCCACCGTGCAGCAAGAGAGGGTTTAACGGAATACTTTGTAACCGTCCCATTCTCTTCCTTTGCTGAATCTTCATGAATTTTCCTTCCAATTGTCTGATCATTTAGGAAAAAAAATTGCGCCTCCTCCTTACCCAAATAACAGTCCTCTTCCGCGATTTGTCCTGGTGCCTAATCCATGACCAAGCTTCAACCCTGTGGGGCTACCAATGTCCACTCCTCCGAATTTCTACGCTCTCAAAATTGGATTCCACTGATTTTTTTGTCGGCTACAGAATCTACAGCGATTGTGATGAATTGCGCTGTGATAAAGTCAGTCAAATCCTTGATGCTGCCATTTATGGTGTGGGGTTTATTTGCTAGATTGACTTTGAGTGTGGAGCACTAACTTAACACTCAGAAGTCCTCAGGTTGTTGCCATCTCAATGTCTTTGAAACAAACGTGCTAATCCATCCAACAGGGGGCGATCTCTGCAGAATTGGCACAAGCCAGCCTTTAACCGGCCTTTCCATTTCTTCACGCCTTACCTCTCTCCTCCGCATTTGATGGGCCAAGGCTTTTCCCAGCCGGTTAAGTCAATCCTATTCTCGCACCATCACTAACATTTCTCCCCTATGCTGCTCCTGTACAGACAGGTGTAATCATTTCCTTCCGACAACCTGCCAAGTCTAAAGGAGGGTATGGAGGTACATACAGGATCACAGGCAGAGGACGCGACGGCTATTACTGACAAAGAGGCATACCCTACTGAGGCACCAACTCTTCCGGAAACAATCATGGGGGTAGTGCACGCGGAAAAGGAGGACAAGGAAGTAGTACCTGGTACATGGCTGCTCACTCCTTTTGAGTGCAGCTATTGCAGCAACCCTGCGACACAGATCTTCAGAGATAAGACATGTCAGACCACCGATTTGAAATCCACAACATCAGGATGAACCCTCACCACAGGATGGTGCATCTCAAATGCTCCATAATGATCTCACAGGCGCTAATGGAAGTCCAGAGAGAGGAAGTATTAAGGGACTCCCAATCAAACCTTCTCTACTGGTGCATAAGTGGGGAATCGCCGGAAATCACTTTTTCCTTTGAAGATTTCATCGAACCCCTCGTTGTCAATCCTCCCATAATCCATGCTCCCTTCAACAATCACTTTGTGACAATCCTGATGGACTCTGGATGCAACCTGCCTAGTAGTATCTGACTCCATCATAGTCAAGCACTGGTTCTCCAAAGCCCAGTCCTCCCACCTTCCCGAAATAGACCTTGCGGCTCAAATATGACTCCTCCCTACATCAGCCTGTTAGACCCAGCCTTGAAAATTGAAGCAGAGGTTAAGGCTCTACCATTCGTTGTCTCCTTCATCAGATATAATGTTATCCTTTGCCTCCTTCTAGCTAAGTAGTTCCAACGGGACACTCGTTCTTGGCCTTACAGTGCTACAAGACCAGCTATAGAACATCAAAAGCAGAAATTCAGTATTCCTTTGCAACCAGTAATCTGCAGATTGGAAACAGCTCTACTCCCAGAAGCAGAGAAGTGCCATCCTCACCACCGTCCTAACCTAATCCTTGAAGCATGGTCTTGTGGAAAATTTGGGTATGTAGTCTAGTGCACCCCAGAGTACAGACCCGACAACCAAAACATTTTTGAAATTCATACCACTCATCTTGCCACTCTGAAGGAGTTCCTAGATCAGATCAACCTGAAACAGACAGTTGAGTTTGCAACAAACGGACGAGACGGCTTCCTCAGAGAACTGATCAACAAACCACCCTGCTCAAGCTGAATATTGGCTTTCCGCCTGACCAAGGCAAGCACAACTTCTTGCTTGAACTCCTCCAAGATGCTAAGACAAAAACTACCACATACGTGATGGCCTGGTACTCCCCCATAAGTGTCGCTTTTGACTCACAGAGAACATCTGCATGCATTGCGAAGCAAGGAGGGTGGAACTGGTAACCCTTACCAAACTCCCGGGGTTGTGATAGAAGAGGATGGAACAGATTACCCTGTACCTGTCCCTTTCTCTTCTTTTGTTGAGCCTTGGGAATCGACCTTCCGAAATATCCCGTCCGCCTCACTGAAATAACACTCTTTATCCTTGAAGCAGTACAGCACCTTATCCGTAAACATGTTTCAACCCTGTTGGGGTATCAATCTCCAATGCTCTGAATCCCAAACCCCTACGCACTTCAAGGTAAATTCTGCAGCCTTCTTTGTCAGCTAGGAAATCTACACAGGATTGTGATGAATAGTGCCCTTGTTGACTGCATCCGATCCTTTCTACCTACATTTATAGTGTGGAATTAATTTCCGGGACTTACTTAGAGTAAGGGGAACTGCAGTTGTGAGATGATTGATGGCAGGAACCTTCTTTGTCCCCAGTCCAGCTTCGGACTTCACGTGTCAGCCTAATCTCCGACCACAGTGGGACTTTTTTAAGAGTGAGATGGTATTTGTGCTCCCCTTGTCGTTCCAATCTACATTGTACATTGCGACAAAGTACTGACTTGTGGTCCTCGGCAGAAGCTTCTCCCTCAATCAGACAAACACTTTCTCCCGGAAACTGCTGTAGGTCCTTCGCCCTCTTTCAGGCCCTCAAAAGGCCCCCCCAGGTTTCCTTGTTTGCACCTCTCCAGTAATCTCAAAATTAGCATATTTCCTTCATATTACCCCTAGCTGTCATGGGGCCCCAAATTACATCGGTTCATCACAGAGTAGCGCCACTCTAGGCCATACAGACCCAATATACAACAATTCATTACAGGTGGCAAGCAAAGGTTGGTGGGAGCATGTGGGGTGTGGAGAAGGAGGGGAGGCACTTGACTGAGAGTTATTTCAAGGTAGTCAGTCAAAGCTAGTTTCAAGTCCACCATAACCCCTGCGCCCATCCCCCTGCAAGTCTAACTTGTACCTACAATTTCAGCCTGGTCCTCCTTTGTCTCTTTCTCAGCGCCCTCCTCAGTGCAATCTGACTCAAGCTCAGGTCATTGGTAAGTTGGGCCCCACGACCAGCATGCCTCCTCTTGCGGACAAAAAAAAAAGGATTGTCTTCCCCGCCCATTTCGCTGTGATTCCCACACATCCTTCCCTAATTCACCTCCGCTTGATAGCAGCCATATTGTTTTGTTCCTTGCCAAATACCTCTTTGTTCCCATTGCGGGTCCTGCAGTGGGCAGGAATGATGATGATCACCAATCAGGAATGCCTAGGCCAGCCTTGCCATCTCCCTATATCTGAAAAGATCTCCTCATCCTTAACAACGTGCATGTCACACGCTTCCTTCTCCTTTTTGTCTTTCTGTGAGTCATTTTTGCCAGTGGTGGACTCAATACAATAGTGTGTTGGGATCGGTTCCGGTGTGAACACTCCAAAGGTCTTCTGGGTAACGTCCTGCAAGGGAGGCTCTCGGGTCGGTTCGGAGCAGATAAGGGGCAGGTGGATCAGATCAGATCAGATCATATTGGGACCAGGGATCAGATTGTAGGTACCTCACCATAGCCTCCCTCCCCCCTCCCCCACCTCTCTGATGCAATCCGATCCAACCCAACACCCGACCCCATCTGCTCCCCCTCTCTGCTCCCACCTGACCCGATCCAGTCACCTCCACCACTCGAAGATGCCTGACCTCATACCAACCAAAGCCTGATCTGGACACACCCCCCTTCTTGATGTCCCCAAGGATGAAGTATCTGGCTTCTGCGAGTCCGTCACACATCACAAAGAGGCTGGGTAGCAGCGTCTGGTCTTGTTTGGTGACGGAGTTGAGGCCACGATGGTCAAAGCATATTTGCACGCCGCTGTCTTTCTTCTTGGCAAATACGATAGACAATCCCCATGCCTACAGAGAATGCCTAATCCATCCTTTCTATAGGTAGCCATCAATCTTTTTCTTTAATTCGTGGAGCTCATCTGGTTTGAGCTTTTCTTTGCCGTAATCTTCCAGGTAGTCGCTCATGGAGGAAAAGAAGCATGCTACCACTTTGATGCTTTGGTTGAGGCCCTCATACATTTCAACCACCTTGGCTTTGCCCGAGAGGATTTCTTTTCAGAGGTTATGGTAGGTCGCAGTGAAGATGGTTGAGGAAGGTGATTGCCTGAGGTTGACGTGGAAGTTGCCACAGTTGTGAGCGAAAGAGGTGATAATGTTGGCCAAGTTGATTGGTGTCAACGTAGGCTGAGCGGTGGATCCAGGTGCAGAGGCAGAGTTTGTTCTGCTTGCTCCAGTGACAGTTTTGCCACTTGCTCCCGGTCCAACTCCGGATATGTTAGTAACCAACTAGCTTGTAGATGTGGGGGTCACAGTAGCTCCTTGATGGCCCTTGATGGTCCTGACTCATGTCACTATATCAAGGGGGCTTGTCTTGACAAGTTGCCTACGAATGAAGGTAATCGGAGGTGAGGAAGGAACCCATTGGTGCAACCCCGTGATGAATAGACGTAAATTGGTGCTCTATAACAAAGGGTGGGAAATGGAGTAAACAAGCCAAAGGAGGTTACTAGAGAGGCGCTGAAAATGATAAAGGAAAGGGATTCGGATGGCGTCAAAGAGGGCACATGAGTCACAGTAGTTTTGGGGAGGAGGTGTAAGTATGTTTGAGGGGAAAGAGTCTTTTGAGGACCACAGGTTGGTCCTTTGTCCCTACGGACAAGGAAGATGGGAATTACAAGAGGAGCGCGGGAAATCCCTCACTCAGTGCAGAGTCATGTCGGGGTTGGAGATCAGTGCGATGCGTGAAGTCCTCAAATGAGCCAGAAACAAAAAATGTTCCCGCTGTTGACTATCTCATGACTGCGTGCTCCCAAACTCCAATTGAATCCCACTAATCCATCTTAAACTATGAATGGAGGAAAGAAAGGATGCAAATGAGCTGAAAAGGGCGTGATTCGTCACAGATCCCCGTGGGCTGTTTGTTGTGGTTGTGCAAGAGGATTTGGCTCTCCTTCTCGGCAATCAGGAGGACGTGGTTGAGCTCGAAGTAGGAGCTATTCATCCTGCAGGCTGTCGGTTAGGTGGAGGCAGAGGAACATGAAAGTACGCGCCATCTGATGGGGCATGGCAGCATTCTAGGTATTGATGGCTGGCTTAAGGCCGTTGGCGAGGAGGAACATGCGAGCGTTGAAGGCCCAGTTAAGGTAGTTCGAGCCATTGAGCAGAAGTTCCTGGAATATGAGTTTCGTATAGCTCCTCGGGGCCATTGTAGGAGGAGGAGAGGGTGGTTGTTAAGATTAGTGGGAGTCGTTGGTGCTGATAACGTGTTGAAAATAAGATGATCCGAGGATTGTTTATTCTGAAGGAGAGAACACTCCCTTCTATACATGAGTGGATGTCACGCACTCTCCAGAAAGTACAAGTCGTGATGGCAAAAGGAAGAAGACGATTGGGGGCATAGCGGTCTCGTCTCGGATCATCGAGACTTGTCTCCAGGCTCCCCAAGCTTGAACATGATTTGTTCCAGCGAACTCCTCGAAGGATCGCGAACGTCGGGGCTGTCGCAAGGAGCCGAGGGAAACATGCAACCACATCCCATGGGTTGTTTTACAACATCTTCGACAATTTTCGTCCAATAGAAAAATCTGGAAATTGATTCTATTCGACGAAACGAATACAAAGAATTCCAAATCTAATATAAAAGTCCGGTTAGACAAGGACGGGAGAAAGGATTGCTCGCAGTCGGCACGCTTGCCCTTCACTCAACGGAGCCGCCGATCCAAAAAGAACCTCCGGACCCCATCGGATACACCGGAATGCCTCCGTAGTCGCCTGCCACACCCACCCAGGAGGACTTGGCCTTTTTCAACCTCCAACTCCTTCCACCGCCACGAGCGGCCCCAAGGAAGGGGATTAGGTGTCGTTGTCGAGCGTCTGGAACAGCAGCCAGTGACGGGGGCTTGAAAGTGGCGAGGTGACTATGTGAAATCGATTTCCAGTCACGTGACCCACAAGTAGTGATGCGAGCCCATAGCTTGCCGCCGACGATCTCCACTTTTTATCCGACCCCCCTTTCCCTCGAAAACCTTTTGTCAAGTCCGACGAAAGCTCGAAAGCCACCTCCTTTCTCTTTTTCTTAACACTCAAAGGAAGCTTTCATCAGCTCCTTCGCTTCTTTAAGCTCCCAAGTAAGTCTTGGACCTGGACGCCGACGTCGACGTTTGGGAGTGGTGCGTGTGGTGTGGGGGAGGGGGAGGGGCGGAGTTTGCGATCTGGTTTCACCCCAAGGGCAGAATTTTTCGAGAGAGACGGGATTTCTTGCGTTGCTGCCTCGTAGCTGTGGAGCTTTCGACGGTTGAGACGACGGAGGCTTCGCCGGGTGGGGAACATGCGAGAGACGGCCGGTTTTTTTTTTGTCGAGGCAAAGATCAGGAAGGGGCTCCTCTTCGACTCCTTCCTCACCGATTTTCGCCTTCTTTTGCGCACCTCGCCCCGCGCTCGCAACCCCGGCGCCCCACCCTCTTAGAAAGGACCCGCCGACCTCGCCGTCCTCATTTGATTTTTTCCCACGCCCCCAAAAATCGTCCAGAACCCTCAACCCAACTCGCAACCGCAATGTCTGGCTGGGACGAAGCCACCCCGGACGCTGGGCAAGACGACTGGAACGCGGGCGGCATGGTCACCACCGCCGCGGCCGACTTCGGCGATTTCACCAACTTCGACGCATCGGCTCCCGGCGGTGGTGGAGGAGGTTTCGGCGGCGGTGGCGGCGGCGGCGGTGGCGGATGCCACAACTGCGGCTCCACCGAGCACATGAAGAGGGACTGTACGGAGCCGCGCAAGATTAGGGAGGGCGACGTGAGTACCATTTTTTTCGCCGGAGGCAAAAGGATGGGAGGAGGTTCCCGCCGCCATTTTTTTTCCACCACACGAGACTCGGCTTCTTAAATCTACGAACTTCTTCCCCACTGCAGACGTGCAACAGGTGCGGCGCCGCCGACCACTACAGCAAGGACTGCAAAGAGCCGCGCAAGCCGAAGGACGGCGAGAGCTGCTTCCAGTGCGGTAGGTAAGCGTCGTCGGGTTTCATTTCAGAGGCATCGAACTCTCTTTCCGATTCCCCGTCGATGGCCGCGATACTGATCTCTCTTCGTGTTCTTTTTACCACCCACCCACCAACACTCCCAGCACCGAGCACTATGCCAACACCTGCCCGGGTGTCACGTCCGAGGACCCGCTCGGCGTCAAGGCCAACCCGGAGGAGCTCCAGGTTCGTCCCGCTGCCGGAAGCCTTCCCCATTCGCTAATTTTAATCGTCGCTGGAGATACACGATCGCTCAGATGAATTTTCCCACATCGATTTGGCCGAACGCAGAGGCTCTGGAACATCGTTATCGAGCAAGACGCCGCCAACGACTTCGAAGGCATCAAGGACGCCATCATGAACTACGCTCACAACGATCCCGACGAGACTTGGGTTGGCGTTGAGGACAAGCTCCGCGCTTCCGGCTGCAAGACGCATCTCGTTGCTGAGGTGAATATGGTTTTGGAGAGCACCGAGGATGAGGGACTCGCGTTCATGCATCGTAATGAAGAGGGATTCTCACGCTCTTCCTTTCTCTCTTTACCTCCTTCAACAGGTGCGTCAGATCCCGCCGCAGAAGGAGCTCGTCGACATCAAGGGGCAGGGTAACAAGCGGTACGAGGTCGTTTTCGTCCGCAACCCCCGAGTCCTCAAGCTCAGGTTCAAGGTGCGTCCCGAACGTCAAGCTTTTGAGAAGATGCGACCGGCAATCCTCTACCATTTTCGCTGATATCGACGATAACACTCCTTGTTTTTCATAGACCGACGAGGACAAGGCCAAGAGCTACGAGCGCCTCGCCGACGCCGGAGTCTTCCGCGACCGCATGCGTCAGGTAAGAAAGATGGACGCTATATCGGGTCGTTTGGGGCTTGCGATATCCCGGTCGTTCGGCATTCTCGCTCGAAGCTTGTGATGCGTTCAGATCAATAACCATATCCTCCGCTTCCTCATACCAGAACGGCAAGTACATCCTCCCGGACTGGGCGAGGGAAGGACTTACAAAGGAACAGCTCGGCATGGCCGATGGCGGCTGTCTTCGCTGCGGTGAGTCGCCTTTTCCCACGCATCCCGCTTTGATATGTCGCTCTCGACAAGATATGCATACTAACCTGCCCCTCCGCGCATCTGCAGGTGAGGTCGGACATCTTACCAAGGAGTGCCCCGTCGAGAAGGAAGACAGGCATGT
>KZ994265.1:0-13526 GCA_003614705.1 Blyttiomyces helicus | reverse complement strand
CGGGGGGGGGGGGGGGGGGGGGGGGAAGGGGGGGGGGGGGGGGGGGGCAAGAGGGCTTCTTCATTTTTTGCGCGATAAAAAGCAATACCGCTGACTGGTCATTTCCGAGTTGCTCGTCTGGACCCTCCCCTCGTCCACGCCTCTCAACGAATGCGTACATCGACCTCGCGCATTTTCCATGCTTCTAACCGGCCTAGGACACGGTAATCGCACGGGATATACGCACGGGGGGAGGAGCTGGATGAACACTTCGGTGTCAAATCTGAGTTTGCGCGAGTTGAAGATGCGATCGATGGGTGACGTTCCATGGATGGTGGAAAATTTTGCAGAAAGGAGGAGGACGGTTGTCACAAGGATCTACGCTCGCTGGCTCCGAATATGACTGCGTTCACGGGGCATTTACTATCGGGATTTTCGTTTCTTTATACCCGGTTGGGTGGGGGCCTGGTCGATGAGCGATTGTTCTCTATGCGATATGGGCGTTGAGTGATGGGGTCGCTGGAACTAAGATAGGGCAGGGACCTGCAGGAATAAACATATCTATCAGCCTACCTCATGCACGCATTCGCCGTTGGCGAGGTCCGCACTTGCTCGCGCTCGCTTCCGACCCGCAGGTTCCTTGCGAGCTAGAGCTGACGGACAAGAGCTGTATTGTCTTCGTTACAGCGCTCGAAGACGCGGTGGTGATCATGTCCACAAGCCGATTGAGAGAGACCGGTGTCGCCCCCACCGCCGCTCTTGTTAGAACTGTTTCGTGGGCTGTTGGTCGGGTGTGTGGGGGGGACCAGGATGAGAACAAAGCCCACGCCTCCTAACCCCCCCCCCCCCCCCCCCCCCCCCCCCCTTCCCCCTCTCCCCAATCCTCCCAAATCTTGCGTCTCCAACTGCAGCAGCTTCCGGATGTATTTGTTATCGATCGACGCTGCAGTGGCTCGTCCGCGGGGTCGATCCGAATCGCCGCGCGGGACCGCAAGAGGGGTGGACTCAACGAACGCACCACCCGCAACCCCTTCGCCCCCGCGCGCCCCTGGTCCTAGCAAACATCGCATCTCCAACTACAGCAGATTGCACACCCATTCGTCCTCGACGCTGCGGTCGCTCGACCGAGAGGTTAATCCGAACCTCCGTGGGTGCCCCACCGGCACCCAGAATCTATCCGAAAAAATCATCGAAACCCGGTGCGAATCAAAAGGTGCTCCGCATCTGTTGATGGTAAGGGTGAGTCCGGTTCCGAGGTGCTTCTCGCGAACGATATGGAGATGGATGGGGGCGTTTACGATGCGGATCGCGCGGAGCTTGGCGAGGATGAGCGTCAGGGCGGAGAGCCAGAAGCGAGTAGGTTCGGTCCAAACCACCCCAGCGTCGTCGTGACATATTCTACCTGATGGGGTGGGGATCGCGTGAGGCGAGCGGAAAATGTCATACGCTCGAGAGGAACCCCCTTTACGATAGAATGCCGTATTTGCGTGCGCCGTGAGGGTCTTCAAAGCGCGAAAGACTAGCATTGATGATCCCTGGCCCTCGAATAACCAACTCCTAGTATAGGCTCGGGAGAGGTGGACCATGGGCGGGGGTTCACTTGATAGAAGAGGTCTTAGGATCGGGAGACGGACGCTAGAGCTGAAGGAAGGTTCGGGGCCAGCGTGACCAAGGGATCATAGTTGAAATGGGAAATGATGGCGGCTTACTGAAAAAAAGCATCGAGATATTGCGGCGAGAAAGATGCAAACGGGTGGGTCCTTGGGAGGCTCGGGTAGGATGCAAATAAGAAAGGGCAACGACGCCAGGTCGAAGCGTGGACCCTCCCCCACACCAGTCTATGAGCCGCCACGAGTTCCTCATGAGCCCTCCACGGAGTCAAAGAACGAACTACTAAAATGGCGAGGCGACTCTGGTCGAGAAATCATAGGCAGCTGCACCAAGGCAGTGGCAGGGGGACTTTAACGAACGGGGCTGTATCGCTTGGATTACCACCGCATCCCCCAAAATGACGCCTGTATCCCACCGGCACTCGCCCCACTCGCTCGGACACTCAGAGGCTCACATCTGGCTGGCAGGGGGGTTCGTTCCGGTGGGGTTTGTTGTCTGTGGTGGTTGGCCTAGATGTGCTCATGACCAATCTGCGACGGACCCCGGTACATGAATATGGTATCTGACTGCGGCAGGCCCCCTGACACCAACTTTGGCCCAAAAACAGGCCCCTGACCCTGAAAACCGACCCCCCGATCGCACGCAGGTTACTAAGACTGTTTCCGAGGTCCTGAACCATCTCAGAAATACCTAAGAGGCATGATCTCTGAACCATTTTTTCCTTCGGCAGCTGGGCGGTTGGGGTGGCAAAGGAGCACGTCCAACAGCTGGCCGCGGAAATCGCGTCAGTCGGTAGCTGATTGGCTCCCTGACTCGGCTTGGCGTGTGGCTTGCCAAACGCGTCCCGTCGCTGACGGGGCGGGAGGGTGGGGCAGTTTGTTGTTGGGGGGAGAGGGGCGGGGGCACATAGCGCCGATAGTGGGGCACTGCGGCGAGGGAGTTGAGAGGGAGGGAAATTTCCTACACTTTTGCGCACCACAAAATATCGTAAATTGAAGAAAAACACTCGCTGCATCATCATTGCGACTCGGCATCGGAGCCCATGCGGGCAGCCCGCCATGTTCCCCGTCCGCCCACGAAGGGGTCTTAAAACAGGACTCATAAAAACATTGAGATCCACGTCGCCTCCACATCGAGTGTTTTTCCCAGGTCTCCACCACTAACATGACACGCGTGCTCACCAAGAGCACCAGTGGGGAGGAGGACAGCTCACCCACGAAGGCCCGCGTTATTACGACTCGAATCCCCATTGAAGTGGGATTCTTCTCTCTCACGAAGGCGTGGGATCATCTCCGTCCCTATCTCCTTCCCAACTGCATAGCTTTATACCCTCAATTCCCTCCCCGGCCACTCGTCTTTGGGCATAGCCAGGATTTCGCCCAAAAAACTTCGCTCGTTCTTCCTAGCAACGGAATCAGGGTCGGGAGAACGGATTCATGAGCAAGGGAGGAGAACGGCAAATGAGCATGCGTTTTGCGGTGCTCCCATTGAGAGCGCAGCTTCCTGCAGACACGCTACTTATCTTCATGCGTCATCTAGCGAGTGATGCTGCCAGGCTTCTGTCGGTCTTCTGCCATCACCAAACATCTAAAAGAAATGATTGGCGATCAGTGGTGAGAGAAGCTGTTTGGAAGCAGATTCCGATTTCGCAGTACGCCCGACCCTGAAGCTGGCGACGACCTCCTTGCCCATCAGTCATACGGGGGCCCATCTTTGCGCAAAAATCCCCTCAGCTCCTTCTGCACCTGGTCTCGGTGGGATCTTGAGATTCTCGTTTATTCAATGTGCAAATGTCACTCTTTTATCCCGTCCACGTTTGCTCTATCTGTTTGCACCCACTCTTTGAGTCAGCTGAAGGATCTGGCGTCCTGCCGCGCTTGCAAAAGTGACAGCAAAGAAGGCCAGAAGCATGGTGAGCTGGCAGCGACGACGGAAAGAGGCAGCTGAGAGGTAGACGCGGTGAGGCACTGCGACAAAAGGGTGAAGGAGCCGCCAAGATCGTGCGATCTCTAAGTCTCCAACATGTCTGCGAGCCGCGAGGCTGGCCACTGACTTTCCTATGTTTTCGCCCACCATGGACGAAAGAAAAACACTCGACGTTGCATCATAGCGACTCAGCACCGGAGCCCATGCGGACAGCCCGCGAAGCACTCCCATAGCGCACAGCCTGTCGGCCCGCACCGGGGTCCTACAACCGGGCCCAATATCGATATCATATCGCCCGCGCATCGAGTGCTGTTTCCCTCGTTTACTCTCCCAAAAACGTGACTCGCGTGCTCACTAAGAGTACAGGTGGGGAGGTCAGCTCACCCACGGCGGGTCCTCGTCCGGGCAGAACCACTTTAGTTTATACCAGGCGCGCTGCTCAGGCACTGCAGTTGCGCTTGTGGGATTCTGCTCTTGTGCGAGGGGTGGGGCTCGCTACCACCCATCCTTCGTCCTCACGGGCCAGTAATTATCGCACGGTCGCCAGAATTATTTCGCCCAAAACTCTTCCGTCGTTCTTCCCATCTATCGACCCTGTCAACGGAATTGAGGTCGGCAGAGAGGAGTTGGGAGTCATATGTGGAAGGGACGGCGAATGGGGAAACGAAGGATCTCACGGCCGTTACTCGGCTCATGAGCAAAGTCAGCTTGATGAGGATTGACAATCAGGCAGGACGCCACCCCGACTTGACCAACTCGGAATCTGGCGAATTAAGTCGTTTCGGTGGGGAACCTACATTGTTTCCTTGTATTTCCCCATTCTCCGTTCAAGACCAAAACACAGGTTCTACCAAGCCGACTTCAAGCCTAGCGGGATCCCATAGCAAATGATGCTTGCCAGGCTGGCACCGAATACTCTTCTTCTGTAGCTCTTCGTTCACCGGAGCGGGTCGCGTTTCGCAGCGCGGATCTAATGGCACCTCTCCATACTGCATCGACGACGACAGTGACCCCAAATGCCGACAAGTCCTTTCTTTGAACAGGATCCTCCCTCTCGTCCAGCGGCTGCTCCATAGTTTCATGGTCAGCAAGGGTAGATTGGAGACTCAAGATCCCCAACGCAGATCAAAGCCAGTCACCATCTCGAGCCTTCCAGTGCGACCCCCCTTTGCGGAAACCTCCCCCGCACGTCAACTACGCTTCCGACAACCCCATCAAGGCCACCGGGACTGGCGCTGCGGCGGACTTGGAGATGGGGGCGGATGCGGCAACTTGGCTTGATGAGAGACACGAGTAAGGGACGTGCAGAGGGGAAACATAGTTGGAACAGCAGTGCAGTTGGGATGATATGCACTGCCTTTTCCTCTCGTCTTCGGTCGGCCGACAATCTAACTCATCATTGCAAACATGCGCCCAAGGACTAAGACGAATACAAGCTAAAAAGAGACAACGGTCTCAGGCAACCCCTTCCCTTTTTGCTCCGAGTTCGTCGCATTTGTTCAAAACCTTCCTTCGATGATGTTACTTTTACCCCGATGCCTTTACATGATAGATTCCACCCAGAAACCGGCTCGGGCTCGCAAGCCTGGGCGACAGGTGCATGCGGCACGAGCTGCGCCTTGCGAACCGGCAGCCCAAACAGATGCACTCCGCCTTCGAGACGTCGATCTGGCATACTCGGGTCGTGGTCCGCGTCTCCGTGGGCCTCTTAGTGCTCGGTGGCGCGCCGGAGCAGGCCGGCGAGGAGCAAGCGGAGAGAAACGTCGTTCTCCACATCCATGAAGGGCCGGGACCAATCGTCAACGGCGATGGGACGATCGCAGCCGGATCCGGCGCAGGGAAAGACGATAGGGTCACGCAAGTGCGTGGGCTGTGCCGTCGGGGTCGGTTGCAAGTACTCGCACCAATCGCTGTTATGTGAGTGGGTCTCGAGCAGAGGCCGTCCGTTACGGACCCTGTGTTGCGCGCAGCCTTCAGCAAGTGGATGCGAAGGCAAGCTGAGAGAGGGGGGGGGGGCGGGAAGGTTCCTTAGTCGATCCAGCGCCATGTACACAACGAGCGAAGAATTGGATGGCCAAGTGAGGGGGCTACTTACCATCGTGATACACATGAAACCCGCACAGTGACAAACACGCATTTCGGACGGTGTGCAGGACTTCTCTTTCGCACACAGCGCAAAGGGGCACATCGGTGCCTGCTGTCTTCCCTACCGCAGCTCCGGCGGCGTTGATCTCTTTAGTCATCTGTTCAGCGATCGCGTTCACCTTAGTGGTGGGCCCGGTGAGGCCGATGACCTGCTCTTTCAATTGGATGACAACTCGGACGGAGTTATTGCGTTCAAACTTGTCAAAGTCCAGGGAGGCGAGACTCGGAACGATTCGCACGACCTTGATTGTTGCGAAGAAGCACACAATGGGATGGGCAATGAGTCAATAACCTCCATAACAATCCGGTCGTATGGCATGAGCTGCCACGTTCCCCTCACCACAGCTGTGCTTACCCTGACAAGTCCGCGCCTTTGGAAAATGATCTCGCGCTCGATGCTCTGGTGCAGATTCAGGATGTCCGCGATATCCTTCTTGATCAACTCGAAGGCCGATGCGCGCGCTGCGGCTGGCCCACGGATGCGGAGGACGCCGCCTTCAGAGTCGAGACGGACGTGGGTCTTTCTCGTTTCCTTCCAGCGCTTGAGGTATTCTGTAGTCTGGAAGACCGGAAGGGGTCACAGCGAATTAGGATCACGAGTAAATCACGTTTTTGCATAAACGCACAAACGGTTTTTGTAGACATTGAAGTTCCATCCCCACTCTCCCCTACCGCCGTCACTTTCACTAACCTTGTCAAAAGAGTTCCTAATAAGCTCATCGATCGGCACATTGCACTCTCCGAAGATGCCGTCGGGAGCAGTCAGGGCTGTGAAAAGCTCAATCTGCTGATCGCAGGACAACCGGTTGACAACAGGGCGGATAGCGGGCACCTGATTGCCCTTCGGCCCCGAGGATATGGTTTGGAACCTCATCCCCCGAAGCAAGAACGTATTGTAAAGCTCGTCTCCGTAGATGGCTGTCCCTTCGGGGAGAGGGATGTAGGCGTTGAAGAAGCAATTGAAGCTGATTGCCGACCATGTCACAGGGCTGATGACTTGATCTTTTGCACGAACACACTTGATAACGTTGTCGGTCAAGCGGAAGCTGTGAAGGGGAGAAGAGGCGCGGAGGTTTGATTGAGTGGGCGGGTGGGGAGAAAGTCGTGTAACAAAGTAAAGCACACGGGTACATATGAAAGGAGTAGCATCGGACGCTAACATACGTCAGTTACGCCATTCTAGGCGTGCGGTTCGCGACGTTGCAGGTCTTCAGAGGCCCATATGCGGTCTCCATTGCTTTCTTGAGGTCCACTCCTTGGATAGAGATGTCGATGCCGTGGATAACCACGCTGCAAATACGGGATTCAAATACAGCTGAGCACAAGCAAAAGGGCGGGGGGACGGGAGGGCAGCGGACACGGGGGAGAGATGCGTGCAGCAACATACCTTCTAAGTTGCTCGGGCACAAACTCTGCCGCCGCCTCGTATTCTGTCGGAACAGCAGGGGTAATGTATTCCGAGACTTGGCCACCGCCCTTCACGGTCTAAGTCGTTTCAGGGTTCAGGTTGTAGGTAGACCTCTGGGCCGTTTTGACCCCTTTAATGTAACACTCGATGAGGGCGGAGGCAGCTGGTTGCGATAAAAATGATAAAAGGGGGAGGTGCCCGTTAGCCAGGATACGTTCTGCACTATTCCCGGCTTTCTGTTGCTTACCACCCAACAACCATCACATACCTTCGATCGAATCTGAGCAGGTGTAAACAGCGAACTTCCTTCGGCGCTCGTTGATGACAGTGAAGAGAGTGCGGTCGATCCTGCCCTCTTTCTCGATCCGGTCTTCGGCAGCGGAGAGGATGATGGCTTTGCCCAGGCCGTTCCAGACGCGCCCGGTGGCAAGAATGGTCGTCGGCGACAAATGGAGGTCTGGGTCAGATCTTTGGAGACGATAACCATCCATGTCCGTGTGAACCGAAATCGCCGTTCGATGTGACCCCCGAATCCTGTTCCCCCGAATCGTGTACGCACCACCCCTTCGGTCCCTCTTCTAAGATCCAGTCAGTTTTGATCCGATCGACCCCAGAGATAACTGCCTTATTGCGACCCATCTTGAACGCGCTCGTGTAGATTATCCAATCGGTATGAAGGTCCCCGGCAGAGGTGAGGAGGATCGTCTCTTGGCGATCAACAATGGCCTGAACCTTTCCGTGCAGAAGAGCGCAGCCGTGGCGGATGCCGCCTTCGGTCGGGTCTGGCGAGTTCGCCTTCGCGATGTGCTGCCAATATCCAGCGATGTGGGCTCGGAGAACCTGAGAAGGGTGATGGAGGATTTCAGCATTGTCGTCCCTGACGTTACGACGTTCCGGGGAGGGGGGGCCAGGATGCGGATGACAAACCTTGTCCATGAGCTCTCGTTTACTCGCGTGCTTGTGCAGCCCTTTAGCGGCGCCCTTCAACCGCTTGAACTTATGGAGTAAGCGATCACGGTCATTCTGGACCTCTTTCACAGTATCGTTGGCAAAATGAGATTGTCATGCGCAATGGAAACCAACAAAGCGATATGGGGATGATCAGGAGACAAAATAGGACACTTACCTGAGAGAAATTGCTCTGCCTCCAAGAATCGTAGACGGCAATTGACGTTGTTGTGGAGCCGGGTTCGTCGGCGAATACATACCTAAGAGCAAGAAGGTGGGCACATACATTGCGGAGATACATTGTGTGAGTATGCGAAGAGAGCGAATCCGATCAAACTGAAAGTTTGGCGACACCCATGAACGAGACTATCCCCCCCACCTGCTGAAAATTTCGGCATCCTTCATGAAGATATCGTTGGCGCCGCGCATGGCCGCAAGCGTGGCATACTCTTCTGAGCAGCCCAGTTCATGCGCGTGCAAGCGCCTTGGTCTTGCGTGGGTCGCGATGGAGGTTGACGGAGAACTGTCCGAGTGTGGTGAGTTCGAGCTCAGGGCCGACTTTGTCTACAAGCATTTCCAAGGCGGCGGAGGAGGACAATCGTCGCGCGGGGGGATTTTTCCGAGGGGGCTTCGAGTCAATCGAAGGTGGTCGGGCCTTTGAAGCCGATGTTGATCAGCTGCATACAGAAGGCGGGATTTGTGAGTTAATTCAAATAATTGTCCCCGGGCCACCTAACGATTCTAGCTGCACTGGATGAATCAACTGATGTTTGGTATACATACGGTGGCAGATACCGGGGGCGGTGCGCCCGACGCGCCCAGCTCGCTGCACGGCCGACGCTCTGCTGATGAGAACGGTCAAGAGCATATTCACGAACGTTGCCTCGTCGGATCCCGCGACTTTTTGAAAGCCCTGCGTGGGGAGGGAAAGTTCAGATAAATATTATATTCACAGGGGGGAGGGGGGGGATTCAATCTGAGGGGGGCGCGCGGCGGGGGCTCAAAAGGGACAATACCGCGTCGATTGCGTGCCCCAGCTTTTTGAACTGGTGCGACGTCTCGGCAACGTTGGTAGCGAAAATGATCCGTCGGGATTTCGGGTGATGAGGTTCAGGGGATACGTTCATTAGGCAGGCTTCGTATGACTCACATACAAGAATAATGGCTCAAGTAAAGCACTAGAATACGCACCGCTTAACACCGGGGAGATACACATCAGCCGTGGCCATCTTCTGCACCTTTTCGTCCGCTTTCGAGTGGAGCTGGAGAACCTGGATCGAATCTTTGGCGCCCTTGTACTTCTTCCCGAACGACTTCCCAGCGTCTGAGCGCTTAACTGTCATAAGCGAGCAGCGAGTAAGAAAAAAAAGTCATTTCATCCTCACACCCCAGACCCCCCTCCCCCTTCCCCACCTCGACCGACCTGCCAAAAAAACCAAAATATCGTACCAAGCCGAGCGCTTCATTTCAGCGTAAACGGCATCGCGGATAACTAAGCAATTGTCTACAAAATCCGCACTGTCCTTTTCGTACTGCGCCAGGTCGAGGGCGTACTTCGCTTTAGCCTCCTTCTGCGCCTGGGAGTGAGCCTTGCGGTCTCTTGCTTCTTGCGCTCTCTTCTCCGCTATTTCTTGCGCCTTTTTCGAGATGATAAAGTCGACATGAATCTGATAGGGGAAAGGGAGGCTGCGGTAAGTTACCTAGCGCTCAATAGGGGAGAGGTCACTCTCCTCGTCAGTCTTTCGCTCCTCCCCCCCGTGCTTCTCTTTTCCCTCCCCCATGAACCCCGCTGCTGCGAGGATCCCCTCGCGCGCCTGCACCTTGGTGTCTCTAGCGACTACCGCGGGAGGCGAATCCGACCCGCCTGCTTCGCCCGAACCTTCCCGGCGCTGGAGAACGATTTGAAACCCACTGGGCGTGGTGGAACTGACCGTCTCCGTCGCCTCGTCGTCGCCACGCTTAACATTAATGTCAACACACCGTGAGCAGCGGACGTGACCGCCTCGCCCTCATCGGTCGTCTTTCCAAACTTCTCGCCCCTTCCCTGCCTCTTCCCCATCCGAGACTACCGCCGATCCCTCAGCCTGCACATGGGAAGCAGCGTTGCCGACGACACGGCCATTTTGCCGGCTCGATAAAGGCTGCTGCTGCCCCTACCCCTGCTGCTGATTGCTAAGATCGACCGGATCGTCGTACAGCAAAGCAGCGAGCCGAGCGGCCTGGTTCCTCTTCCTCCTCTTGCCCCGTTTCTGCTTCGACTCGCCAGCGATGCGAACGAAGACTCCGTCGCCCCATCCGCCATCCGCGCCGACTCAGAAACTGAATATGTCGCTGGAGCTGAAGATCATGGGCGGGAGAGGTGGCCGCTTCGAGGGGGCGCCCGGGTGGGTTTCGCTTAATTCGGCGATGCGGGCATTTACCGCAGCTTCAATTTCTTCATCGTGTTCAATGATCTCTGGTGGCGGGGATCGCATCAGAAGGGGCGGGCCGCTTTGACGTTTCTTGAACTCGCCCAGGTTTTGAAAAACGAGGGTCCTTCGGAAGTCGAGGGCGACGGAGACCTCTATCAGGTACGACCTTCAGCGTTAATGACGGCGGGAAATCAAAAAAGATTCCCACCAACGCATTTATCAACGGTCCGCCGCCTCCTCGGCATACAGAGCATCAATCGGGTGAGAGCGCCTTGGGACGCGAACGATGTGGCAACTGCCGAGGTAGGATGCGATGCGGTCGGTGTCGAAGTCGGCGGACATGATGACGAGGTGCAGGTTGGGGTTGAGCTGTGTCGCGTGTTTGAGGAGGACGAGGCCCAGATCGGCGTCGAGGGAGCGCTCTTGGGCCTCGTCGACACATACGCAGGTTGCGTTGAGGAGCTCTGGGGTTGCAACGAGAATTGGTGAGAATGCCTATGGTCACGAAAGCGAGATCTGCGGTTGCGCTGGTGCAGGATTCACGGCCTTCGGGAAAAATGGAGGAGATGGGCAGATGGTTAGAGACAGGTGTATAGATCGTGGCAAGTAAAAGACCTTGGCTTTCCCCGCCCAATCGCCATATTTACCGATGTGATGTGACACTTCGGACCCATCCAATAGACTTGTTCCTCTTTCTGTAGCGACTCGGCGACCCTTCGCTTATCCCATTCAGATGACCAAGCCAGTATGAAAATATTACGCCTCTCCCCGCCTTCTCCCCGAGCTATCACAAGTACCGCCAATGCCACATGCCCACCTAGTCGCCGTCAGACGACGCGGCTGCGTAACGCGCACAGCAGCCCCTCCGCGCTTTTTGTTCTTGATATTCTGCGCGCACATATGGTCGAGAATATACTGAAAGGAGGGGGGTGAGACACTCAGCAACAAGCAGACGGTCACTCCTCTCGAAATTGCCGCAGACGGGCGAGCACCCATTTTGTACCTGGGGGACCTGCGTCGATTTGCCCGAGCCCATCGGGGATACGAGAAGGACGATGCGATGTGTTCGGAGTGCTGCTAGGATCTCGTCCTTCATGCTGTAGACGGGAAGCTACACGAGGAGGTCGCATAACGATTTGCGTTAGATGGCTACGGGGCGTCGACGGCATCGGGCACACACACACATAAACACAAATGCCAAACCGAGAAAAATCACGTACCGGATTTGCGAACCTGTTGACCTCGGATTCAACCATCGTGGCAGTCCTTCGAGAGCGGCCTGCGCTAGGCGCTCCTTAAAGCGCGTCCCAATGTGGGCTGGGTTATCGGCGACTCCCTTAACGAACTCCTCAAGCACCATAAGCTCGTCGAATGCCTGTGCGACGTTGTCTACCCCACGGCTGAATACGCGGAGAGCCTTCTGGCTCTTGTTGCTCGTAGGCCCATGGTCGGTACTCGGGACGAGCTTGTTGAGTACCGAGTCGATACGGCCCAGGAAGTTCGAGTCAACGTTGACGAAGTACCTTCATACAAGAGGTGCAAACGGATACTGTGAATGATCTCACCAAAACAACTCGGTACTATAAATGAAGATCGCAGGCGGGCAGCCACACCCCCGACGCTAGTATTATCTACGACCGCCATCCAAAGCCGATGACTGGTAACTTGCGCCTTCCCTACCTAATTTGCGCTGCAGGATCCCAGACCTTCGGAACTCCATCTGGCGCCACAGGTAATGAGTAATCGAATGGGGCAATTTTTTTTTTCGGGATCAAGTTTGCGTTCCAGACGACCTGAGAAGCGAAGGCGGCCGCGGGGGGGGGGGGGGGGGGGGGGGGGGGGGGGGGGGGGGGGGGGGGTGAGTTACTTCGGTACAAAATCGGGGTACATGACAGGCCAAAACATGAACTCCTCGCGTACAGTGTATTGATCCCCATCGAGATCGCCCCCGGCCATTTCATCAGCGTTTTTGACCTTGAGTGGGGAACACCACGCAGTCGGTGAGGTGCGACAGCTCCTGACCGCCTTTAGGATTCTAACGTCTTCCGGCCTAAGGAAGACAAATGGGTAAGGAAGACAAATGATGAGGTCTGAACTGATGAGGAGAAGTTGGCATAATTAAACGGACCGGTAACAAGGATTGCGCGTCACTGCCACGGGGCCAGTGATCACTTCAGGTTTTCCATTGATCGTGGGCTGACTGAAATGGGAGGTGAAAAGGCCGAAGTTCAACATTTGACCGGACACATACTTGACAATCATAATATGCTGCACTGAAAGGGACCCACCCACTCAACAAAAAAAAAAAAAACTTACAAGAAGCGCGTTCCCGACGCAAGAATATTCCGGGCATCAGCGATACCCGGTGAAAAGGTGGGAGGAGACGAATCGTCAAACTGGGTAATGCCTTAAGCCGACATGTCAAATAGAACACGTCTCAAGGCGGAAGGAAACTACTCCGTCGAGGACACTGGCACCCGTCCACCGCCCCTTCCCGCCAACCAACTCTCGCCGTAGCTCCTTCCACACGCACCCCTTCTCTCAGTTACGAGTCCCAAGGGTGAGGGTGCAACCTTGAGTAATCTGGGAGCCGCGAGGTGGGAAGGCGGGGTCCACTGGGGGTCCAGGCCTGGGAAAAGAAAAATTTGTTGCTGCTGCCAAAGACTTCATGGACGACAGCGGCACCTTTCACAGAGAGGGTTGCCTGTTGCTCCTCACGAATTCCATGCCGGCACCCAGACCCTTCCATGGGACCACCTTGCGTCCTTCAGCAAAGGTTGGAAAATGACAGTGGCCGAAGCCGATGACCCCCTGTGGCATCCTCGCTGCGGATGAGAAAGTACGCACTGATGCCTGCCCAAGAGTTACTTCCAGTTCGAATATCGGTCTTTTTGACACTTTAAGCTTGACTCGGACAGTGTCCCTCGATTCGGCTGGCGGCTCTTCCGTCAGATCCTCATTCACCACCTCGCCTTCCCGTGCTCTCCCCGCCGCAGCAACGAAATCTTTATTGCAATTTTCATCATACATCCTTGGGGCGGGCAAGGGCCAGCAAGCAACTGGCGGCTTCGTAGATGTCGATCAGGTGGCTGACGAGA
>KZ994264.1:0-13535 GCA_003614705.1 Blyttiomyces helicus | reverse complement strand
AAAAAAAAAAAAAAAAAAAAAAACCGAAAACTCACGATGTATTCGTCGCGAAGCTGAGATCGTACACTCCCGCGTATGGAGTGAGCGACTCGGAGTCTGAGTTTAGAGTGAGTCACAAGTGCGGGATGTCAGAGAATGGTGTTAGATCTGATGGCGCCCCGGTCCCCGGGCGAGAGGGAACAAAATTCCTCAAGATTGGGGCGATCACTCACAGGCTGCCTCGCTCGCCCACATGTTGAAGCTCACAGCGAGGATGAAAAAGAAGCCGGAGCTTTTGGCCTGTCACAGGAAAAAAAACCACCACAGTGACCTTTGATGAGTCATGAAAAGACCGCGTTCCCCACCTCACAACCAAACACCCAATATCACCCCACCTGAGCAACAGTCGGCCCGTATCCGCAGAACACAGCGGCAAACATGCCGATGACGACGGCGAGCAGCGCGGCGTTCTCGCGCCTCACTAACGTAGAAATGACCGCCGCCATCCCGTACACGCCAAAGTACTGCAGGAACACGATCGCGAACTGCATCGCGAACGCCATGCGGGGGACGGCGAGGAAGTAGTAGATCGCGGTGAAGTGGTAGGCTGAGAGCGTGAAGCGGTAGAGGGTTGCGAGCGTTTTTCCCTGAGGGGGAGGAGAAGTTTTGAGATATCAAGCGGGCAGATGCACGAAAGCGAACTGTGGGGAGCATGCGAGAGAGGAGACGGTGTGTAGAGATTTGCTCACCAGGAAGTATCCAATCCGGGAGTGTCCGCTGGCCATTTCTCGCCAGTATATTGTGGTTTCCTGAACGAGGGACGTCGATTAATCAAGGCTTACTCTAGAATAGAATAGTTAGACCATCTCTTTTAGGGAGCTCAGGTGCCCGAATACGTACTTCGCCAAAAACCTTGACACCGGCGGGTGCGCCAGAAAGTGCTATGGACGCAAGGAGGGGAGCGGGGACGGAAGACAAATCTCCAACTGCGGAACCGCGACGATTCATCCCCGTCACCCGCTGCACCCCCATCCCCGTCCCTCTGGATCCCCCCCTTCCAAAGCGGCTACACCCTCAGCCAAGTCACTACCGATCTGATAATTTGCTTCGCCATCGGCGTCATCTGGCGCGTCCTGGCTTTCGCTTGCCTCGCTCTGCTGAACCGCGACAAGCAGAAATGATTAGGCATAAAATGGCATCGCTGAAAAACCATCTTCCCTAATGTGTTGATGAACTGCTGCCTTGAGATCGATCGAGTAGCGGCAATCTGAGTGCGATGCGGCGGAAGGAGTTGCAAGTGGTGGTGAGGACTCATCCGGGCCTCCGATATATTCAAATCGTAGATTAGAGTTGAGCGGGGGTTGCTCTTTCTTCATTTCTCAAGAAGAGCGACGATGTGACGGTGGGAAAGGGGAAGAAGGGAGGCACCGATGCGGCTCGGCTTGGGGTTCAACCTCCGAAAGGTTTGGACCGTCCGAGCAGAATGACTTTCGTGAATTAATAATGCGGACCTGATGAGCCGGCCCATTCAATTCATGCCTGCCCATTCCCCATGTCTGGCAGCTGCCCGGCTTTCATGATTTTGCTCGCGTGGAAAATCTTGGTCTCGTTCTTCTCGCACGCGGGGCGGCGACAGATGTCGCCGCGATGTCGGCATCATCATGACAATCTCTCCCCCTCTTCTTTGGTCCGCACTCTGGTTTGCGATCGATATGGTCGTTGATGCTCGCGTGACCCCGCGGATGATCCCGAAGGAGCTGAGGGGGGGTGGGGGGGGGGGCGTGACCAAGGGACGCTTGACATGGGGAATCAAGAGCGATGCGTGCGCATACAGTAATGAGACGGGGGGAAACGTGGCTCGTCCTCTGACGTCCTCTGAGTGACCGATCTCCGCTTGCTGACATGGGGAAAGTGGTGATGAGATCGGGAAATAGGGGTGACTCGTCGAAACCGTCGAGATTTCACCGTTTTGGATCGCAGCCTCGAGGATGTCAGACGTGCCGGGAAAATGCTTTCCGCCTGCATGCTGGATTCATCGATGCAAGGTGCAGCCCGGAGAGTGGACGGGCCGGGTCAAACGGGAAAGGAGCTTGCCTCGAGGAACATGGTTCGAGGCTGCGAAAGCTTTGCTCCGGCCACGTTGACGATGGGCGAAGGGGTCATGAGGGAGCCGGAGATGCCGACTGGCGGGAGGACAGAACGCTGGCAGAACCCTCGATCAATAAAGAGTTGAACAGGAGGGGTGCTTGGGGTGTGTGCGCTCACACGACCCCACGCGACCCCACGCGACCCCTCGTGGAGCTTTTTTTGCGGAGCATGACGTTTTAATTAATTAGTTAGTTAATTAGTTCATTTACTGTCCTGATATTTTTTTGGTATAAAGATGACATTGGCCGAGCGCCCACTCCCTTCAGTTCGCTCTCGGCTCTCTTCGCATCCCTCTCCTCATCGAACCCTCCTGACACTATGCTCCTCGCTTCTGCCATCATCGGCGCCATCGTCTCATCCGCGTTGCCGGCCAGTGCAAGGCCCGTCATCAACAACAACCCCTATGCTGGGGCTATCGGCTACGTCGACCCCGGTAAGTTGCCCCCCTCAAGCAGATCCTCGATTAACGCAACCGACCCCACCCACCATAAAGCAACTTGCCGATCATCAACCCTTCACTCACACCCTCCATTTCATGCAGAGTACGTCGCCAGCATCAACACCTCCATCCAGATCGATCCGTCCATCACGGCGCAGGCCCAGGTAGTGCAGACGGTGTCGACCGCTATCTGGATCGACACGATGGCGCGTCTTCCGCTTGTCGCATCGAACCTCCAGGCTGCGGCCCAGATCGCGACGGCTGCGAACCCGGTGGTCATCCAGTTCGTGGTCTACGATCTCCCCGGCCGCGACTGCCACGCCCTCGCGTCCAACGGCGAGATCCCCGTCGGCGGCATCAACACCTACAAGGCCGACTACATTGACGTCTTCGCCGCGAGCATCAAGGCGAACATCAGCCCGAACGTCCGCGTCGTTCTCATCATTGAGCCGGACTCGCTCCCCAACATCGCGACTAACCTCGCTACCCCGGCGTGCGCTGCTTCGCAGGAGGGTTACTACGAGGGGGTGTCGTACGCCCTCTCTCAGCTCTCTCTGCCTGGCGTGTGGATGTACATTGACATCGGCCACAGTGAGTTCTCTGCAGTGTCTTGAGAGATCGTCTTTTTCTGAGCTTGTCCAAGGTTCTGATCATTTTTTCCCCTCCCCTCCCCTCCAGGCGGCTGGCTCGGCTGGCCCGACAACCAGCAGGCGATTGTCCCCGTCCTCCAGCAGGCGATCAACGGTGCGATTTCGATCAACCCCAACACGGCCGTCACCGGCTTCGCCACCAACACTGCCAACGTCGACCCCTTCTACGGTGGCGGCCTCCCCCCGGCACACCAGTTCCCCCTCGTCAACGGCTGCTACGACTACAACTGCTGCCTCGACGAGAACATGTACACCACCGCGATGGCCGGCGTTTTTGGCGAGAACAACCTCCCCACCAGGTTCATCACCGACACTGGCAGGGCCGGACAGGCTGATATTCGCCAGATTTGGGGATCGTGGTGCAACGTCAAGGTGAGAAAATGGCTGATTACAAAGAGATGGTTGGCTGCTGACTTGATTCACTATGGTATGGTGGCTCACCCTTCCTCCGTCGCCTCTATCTTTCTGTCCACAGGGTGCCGGTATCGGTGCGCGCCCTCAGGCCAACCCCGCCCCGCAGATGGACGCCTGGGTGTGGATCAAGCCCCCCGGTGCCTCCGATGGTGCCTCGGGCCCCGTGGGCGCCCCCGGTGTTGACGGCTTCTGTGTTCCCTCCAACCCCAACGGCATCGACGCGATGAGCGGCGCCCCACACGCCGGTCTCTGGTTCCACGAGCTGTTCGTCTCCCTCGTCCAGAACGCCAACCCCCCGCTCTGAATCCCTTCTCTGCCTCATCGACGTGAGCGACATCCGACGACTGTCTGAACTTCTCTGATTCGTTCATTTCTGTACCCCGATGTAAAACTCCTCATGTATTTTGGAATAAAAAATAGCTGTTTGTTCACCGCCAATATCTCTTTGTGCTGTTTCTGATAATGGTTTGTATCGTGTGGTTAGTGAGTGTTCCCAAAGTTGGGTGGTCGGTCTCATGTCTCTGTCGGGAACGAGAGACGATGGGAACGAATTTGCCCAGTCGCACCGATTTCAGCTGTCCAGACCTTTCAAGTTGGTCACGTGACGCGTTGGCTCTAAGTTCGCGCCTCGCTTCCCGCGATTTTTTGGGAACGCGTCGGGCCAACCCAAGTCGCGATCCGCGACCGCAACACAGTTCCTCGGTCTGCTCTTTGCTTCACAACGATCCTGGTCAAAGAAGCAAGCTCTTCGGGTATTCAACCTCGGAAAATTACAGCCATGGACGACATTGACGAGTTCGAACGATTTGTCGAGGATTACAGTGAGTTGAACCCCTCCCCCCCCCCTGCTTTCAGGGCTGTTCCGCACGCCGGAAGCGCGCCAATGATTGCATATTACGAAACGGGGCGCTCATTCCTCCAATACACCCTGCCCTTGATCTCTAGCCAGCAAGCTCGATGACATTCTCAATGGCAAAGTGGACGATAACGATCGCGCGTGGGCGCAGGTGCAGATAGACACGCTCCAGAACCGAGGCGTGACTCCCGCTCCCCCAGAGAAGAGGCCATCAACCCCGCGACCTCAGGAGACGAGGGCCCCACCCGCCAAATCGCTGACGGGGCCCGTGCGGCTGCCCAAGTTGCAGCTGTCGCAGTCGACGCTGCCCGAGCCGGAGCGTACAGCGCCGCCGACCGCAAACGAGCCTAAACCCTGCGTCGGTATCGACTACTCGAAATGGGACAAGCTGACGGACGCAGAGGATGAACCGCCGGCATACCGCGACGCTCCAGCGACAGCAAAGAAGCCGATGCCAGCGGGCAAGGACGTACGGGCCCCAGCGGCGCCGCGGACATGGAGCGAGAAGGCGCGAGCGGCGGCGGAGAGCTTCCGCGAGCAGGGAAACATGCATTTCAAGCGCGGGGAGATGCTCGAGGCAGTTTCGGCGTACACGCGCGCGATCGACGCGCTCGCGGACCCAACCACGGTACTTGGGCCCTTACCGGAGAAGATACCGTCAGCGCACGATGACCCGCTCGAGGCGCTTGACCGGCTTTTCCCCGAACAGCCGAGAGGCGATGCCCGGCTTCACACAAACCGCGCGCTCGCGCTAATCAAGCTGGAAGAATGGGTCTCTGCGATTGAGGACTGCAACGCCGCTATCGAGCTCGAGCACGATGTGGCTCAGTCGCGGTGGGTAGTCAAGGCACTTTGGCGGCGCGCAGAGGCGCTGCGTGGGCTGGGAAAATACGATGAGGCACGAGAGGATGCTTGGGTCGTGCGCGAGATTGTTGAGGAGTGGGAGTGCGCCGATGCGACGATGCGGCGGACCATGGTAAACCCGGGGATCGCGCTCGAGGACGTCGAGCGCACTCTCGAGGGCATCGCGCGTGACCACGCAGATTCCGAGGCAGAGCAAGCGCTTGTCGATGGGCTTCATGAGGATGAGAGCGTCGAGTTCATTTCCCAAGTCGTTGATGAGCTCGTCTCGGAGATTCGCGACCATGGGGGCCGTATCGGGTTTGGCGAGGAGAGAATCGCGACGGACTCGCTGCTGCTGCGCGCTTCCGTGCTTGTCAAGCTACTTCAGACGCAACCGGAGATCTCAGACGTGTTTCGGATCACGGGGAGCTTCGCACATCTCGTCTCCCGCGACGCGATGACGCCGCATTCGGTGCGGCTTGTCCTGCCCGTGCTGCTGGAGGCCTGTCGGTTCTCGACAGCGAACAGGCGCGAGATGGTGCGTCATGTCGAGCCAGTCGTCACTACCCTTCTCGCGACTGTCCGGCCCGATACGGAGCTCGTCGAGGCCGCGGCAGAGCTGTTGGACGTGTGCGCCGTCGACCCCACTTTCGCTAATGCGCTGCGACGGACCAAGTCAGGAGGCCCGGCGCTCGGAGGCCTGATCCTAGCGCATCTCCGGGGCCCCAACGCGGGAGTGGCTTCGACGCCGCGGATCGTGGAGAAGCTCTTATCCCTCCTCGTTCGGATATTGGACTCTGAAAGGACGGGCACAGATCATGGACGGCGAATGCTGTTAGACGACTGGGGGATTGCGACCGACGCGCTCGTGGCCGCCGCCGGGGTCCACATCGGGTCGGACCATGCCGGGGTCGTACGCGCCTCCTGCGCCTGCCTACACTGGCTCGCCCGGTCCACGCACCCTCGCGCCTCCCACGCCATCGACGCCCACTTTGACTCCTCAGCCGACGCTCTCCTGTCCTCCCTCGAGCGCCTCGGGCCCTCGCGTGGCAAAGCCCCAGCAGCCTCCCCGCTGGCCCGGGACCATCGCGACGAGGACGACGACGACGAAGTCTCTAACAGCCCGTACCCGGACCTTCGCTATGACCTAGCTGAAATGGCATTAATCCTCCTTGGTACACTGCACAACATGCTCCCTCGCCTGGAGCACCCGATTACAGCGGTTCTCGAGCGGCACAACGTGGTCCCGCGACTCGTGCGCCTGATGCGCGATGCCCCACGCGTGCGATTCATAGCAGTCGGGACTCTCGCAAAGCTGCTCAAGCTTCATTCGGGACTTGTCATCACCGCACTCGACGGGTGGTGGGACGACATCCCGATGCGGGAGCTACTCGTAGGGGATGATGAGCGAGAGCGTAGGTCCGCCTTGCAGATACTCTCTACGTGGTTAGTGCATGACGGGGGGCGGCATGTTGCGGAGTGGAGGGCGGAAGGGGGGTTCGAAGTCTTGGTAGACGTCTTAAGGAGGTTGGCGGGACCGGCGAGCAACGAGGAGGATGCGGTAGGGCGGGAGCGCGAAATTGGGAACTTGGCTCTTTGCCTTTCGGAATGCGCCAGGAAAGGTAGGCGACTGACTGATCTTGTTGGAGGAAATTCGGTATATTCTATTCCTTGCATCCTACCCGAGCTTTTCGCCTAATTGCCTTCTCGTCCGATCTTTGCAGAGGATCACGCCCAGACCCTCGTCGAAAGCAACACAGTAGAGCCCCTCGTTCTCCTTCTCCGCGCCGCGACTCTTGTCGACGAGCAAAAGAACTTAGCCATCGCCTGCGCGAGACTCTGTCAAATCCGTAAGTTTCAGTCCGTTGCCCTCATCCGCTCCCCACCCCCGCACACCCACACACGGACGCACACAAATACACACAAGGTGATTCACGGCCTTCTATTCAAGCGACCAACTTTAACACCACCCATCTCCTCTAATTTTCCGCCTGCCCACTCGATGTCTTTTCACCAGCGACTGCGCGTGAACAGGTCCGAGAACTCAAAGGCCTCGAGCTCATGTACAGCCTCGGAAGCAAGATTATTGCTTAAAATTGGGGAGTGCTCAAATCGCCATCGGCGAAGCAGCACGGCGTTCGGGAGGATAATGGAGGATGGATAGAGAGTGCGCCGTGGCCCCTGTTGTCACAAAGTCTACATGTACAATTATGTGAAAGAAAGAAGATCGAGCAACTGGGGAGCAAAAGGGTCATACTTTATACTGAACCGGGCGGCTTTCTTTTGCCATCCCGACTAGCGGTCAACTGCTCCTTCAGAAGATACCTCTGGAATATGGGACTTAAGGACCCCCCCTCCCCCACCCCGTTCTAATATCAATTGCCGTTCTCAGTGGGAATTAGTAGCGGGGGGACGGACATGAAAACGCATCATAGCAGCTTGTTCGACACTTTTACGTCTCGAATTTACCTCCTGCAAGCAACGTGAATAAAAGTATCTTTCTGAATGGCCTTTCTATTTGGCTTGTTTTAACAAGACCTAGCGCTTTTATTCCCCGACCCAAATCCCTCCGCACCCCCCAGCCTTCGTCGCGCCCCACGCGTCGGCCAAGGTCGCGGTCACCTAGAATTCCAGCCCTCCAACGTGAAGGACACCAAAGCCAGATAACGGACAGAATGAGAAAGAGCCCGAATATGAATTTGTCTTGAAAGCTCGAGCGCCGTTGAAAACAGAGTGGGCTAGGGGGAGCATTGCGGCCGGCGGCGAGGTTGTGTAAACTGGGGCATGCGGCTCACGCAGCTGTACTGCCGCTACTGACAGGGACTGCCCTGCTTTTTTTTTCTAACGCTATCGAATGATTTGCAGGCTTCTGAATTCTGATCACGATCGATCAATTGTTGCACCTGAGTTCACATGCAAAAGTGGGACTCTGCCCGTTCGAAAGTGTTGAGCAGCGCATCGATCGCCTTGGCAACGCCTCCGGTGCTCTGCGTTAGGATCTGCCGACTTCGCAATTCAGCTCCACGACTCATCACCAACAGAACAACTAATTTGAATATGGCGATCGCTGTGGCCACGCTTTTGTGGGTGTGGCTGCGGCTCGCACTTCCTGTCTGGGCGGCTCAATGCGCCAATGATCGGCCCGCCTTCCTCACCGCCGATTCCGGGGCAATATCGGATGGGTCGGATGATTTCAGTCCTTGTGAGTGTCAATTGTTTTCACTGGGGGGGGGCAGCTTCACTAGAAGATCAGCCCTATGGACCACAGCTCATCACCCCTACCCTCCCAGATCGCCCGGGCGCCGAATGCCTCTGGATCATCAGTCCCGCATCCCTTAAAGCCAACGAGCACGTCGTGTTCCTGATGTCGACGTGGGAGCTCGCTCCGGGCAACGACCGCGTGAGTGTCTACGACGGTTCCGCGATCCGCCAGGGGACGATGATCGGTGAGGTCACCGGCGCATCCGGCAACAGCACGGCGGAATTTGTCGGTCAACCAGGGCGCAGCATCACTGTAGAGTTTGTCAGTGATGTTGGGACGAAATACGAGGGCTGGGCTGGATTCTGGTACATCCAGGAGCGGAACACATCTATGCCTATGTGTGCCCATGACTGCTATTCGGCGATAGGGAGAGGTTTGTGTGCGCCGGATGGGAGGACTTGTATCTGCAATGCAGGGTATACAGGTATGGCAAAGTTAGATGATGCATACGTAGAGCTTGGGAGGAAGTAATAGGATAACTGACTTGGTATTGTCTTCATGATGTTATGGCCTAAAGGCTCAGATTGCCATATCGACGATATCGCCCGCCTCGCGGCGCTCTACTCGCAATGCGGGGGCAGCTCTTGGATAAGTTCCACGAACTGGCTAAAAGATTCCCTTTGCGTGAACCAGTCGAGCTCAAACTGGTTCGGGGCAGAATGCATTTCGGACCGCATATCGGTGCTTTCTCTCGAAGGCAACAACCTCAGCTGCCCAACGGGACTCCCGCCTCTCCCATTGTTTCTCCGCCAGATCGACTTGAGCTCGAATAACCTAGGCAGCTTGCCGATAGGGCTCGATCGGCTGACCTCTCTGCAAACGCTTGTGCTCCGGAACGCGAATCTCGCCGGCCCGCTCCCTGTGGGACTCGCGAACGGGACGTTTCTCAACTTCGAGGTCCTGAACCTTGCCGAGAATCGTCTAACAGGCCCACTGCCAGACGCAGACTGGGTCAAGAACCTTGATCTCCTCAATGTCACGAACAATATGCTTGAAGGCTTCATTCCCGAAGGTGTAGGCAGCATGCAAATTTCGGCTTCGGCGTGGATCAATGGAAATCGGTTCTGGTGAGTTTTCAACTATTTTGCTTGACGGTCCCTTGGTCTTCCTTCGCGCCGTCCAAAACCTGCTCACGACCTATTGGCGAATCAAGGTGCCCTGTACCTTTGAATTGGAATTCGCTAGCTTCGCTATCAGATGCACCAAACGCATGCATCAACGTGTCTATATCAGGACCCATCCCGCCGAAGACCATCATGACAGGGGGAGCCACCATCACCGTCCAAGGCAACGATCTCAGCTCGACGATCCCTTACGCCTGTTCCTTCAACGACATTTCCGTCCCCGCGAAGATCATCAATAACACGGCCGTCGAATGCGTGGCGCCGGCGCGCACCGCGGGGTTTGCGCTTCTCGCACTGACCGCAGATGGACGCCAGTTTAGCACCAACTCGCTCCCGTTCATATTTACCATATCGTGCCCAGCTGGCTCGACGGTGAGCCTGACCTCCCTCGAATGTCTTCCTTGTCCCGCGGGGGCGTTCTGTGCGGGCCGCGAGGTACAGCCCGTTGCGGCCTCTGGGTTCTTTCCAAGCCCTGTGGACCCGTCCGCATTCCTCGAATGCTTCAGACGAGATAGTTGTCTTGGAGATGGTACTTGTGCAATTGGCTACACTGGGCCGCGATGCGTGTGAGTCTCAGTGTTGAATTCTGTTGCAAATAGTCGCGGGCTGTGTTTTTTTAAAGTACTTACCACGTGTCCCCCTGGCCGTCTGATAAACCCCATACCTATCTAGTGAATGCACGAATGGCCTCGTCCCCTCCAATGGTGCTTGCATTGAATGCCACAGCTACTCGGGCGAGCTCGCAGCTATCACGATCCTTGCAATCTTCCTGATGCCGCTCTGGTGGCTACGCCGCGGAAAGATCGGAACCGCGCTCACATCCGTATCCATCCTCATCACCTTCGTGCAGGTGATCGGTCTCTTCAACTCCTACCCGATGCTCAGTTGGCCCGGGCCGCTGCAGATGGTTATCAACCTAATGTCCGTCACTGTCCTCAACGTTGATTACCTCAATTTGGAGTGTGCCTTTTCAATCGGATTCTACGGCAAACTGGCTTTTGTGTGGTGCCTGCCGATCATATTCACCGCGGTCCTCGCGGTGTACATTACGGCGTACGTCACTTGGCAGACATGGAGGAGAAAGGCGGATTGGAGAGAGGAAATGGAGCGTTGGGCTCAAATTGGAAGTAAGAGTGGTTGGCCTGTTCATTTTTGACTGTTGATGGGGTGTGCCGCGAGATCTGTGCGACAAATTCACTCCCGCGCGCCCAAAAAATCAGAGAATTCCGCCATCGCCTCCCTCTCCTTTCTGCATATTCCCCTCACCGATCGCGCACTCCGAATGTTCACGTGCGTGACGGAACCAAATGGTACAGGGCATGACAAATCTGCTCTTTATTGCCGCGAAGACCTATAAAATTCTCAATCTTTCTCCACTCAATTCGAATGGACATCAGATACTCGATGGTGGATTTCTAGTAACCCAGAGATCAGTTGTTACGACGATGAATGGACAGCGTGGAGGCCCTTCGCTGTAATTGCCAGCGTCGGATATGGAGCAGGTTACTGAAGGCATGGAGGGGCGGGGCGGGGGGGGGGAGACAGCACTTCGCAGGAACTAACGCTCAATCCGACCTAGGCATTCCCGCCTACTTCCTTTACGTCATGTTCCATAACAGGAGGCGGCTAGACGATCCCGACGTATACCGCGAGCACTCCATACTATACTCCAGCCAGCATTATCGAGCCTGGTACTGGTCTCCTTTTCAGGTTCTTTGGTCTCTAAGCTTTATGCTAGTGCCCGTATTCCTACGGAAGCGGCAGACGTACCTCATGTTCTTGAGCGTCATGCTTATGGTACGTGCGATGGTGTAGTGATGTAGTGATGTAGTGGTTTAGTGATTTTGATTTCGACTGGATCTCATGTCGACTTTCGTCTTGCCCTACACTGCCCCGTGACCCAGTTTATCTATCTCTTTGCTGTTATTTACCTGGCGCCCTTTAAGTTTGAGCGTAACAACTATGTGGGAGGTGAGAGATCAACCCTGATGCGACAGTTCAAAACATGTCAGGAACGGTTCCTGAGGGAGGCAAGAAAATATCGTGCTAAAATCCCAAATTTATCATAGCACTTGGGTGGATTACGACCGTAATCTTCCTCTTCGCCGGTATCGTGCTTACCTACATGCCGGACTCGGACACAGCCTTCATCGTCTACTCGATCCTAGGATCCTTCATACTAAGTCTTGTGGTGATGGTGCACAACATCGTCCACGAATGGCAGTTGTCAGACCGCAAGGAGTGGATGCAGGTCCCTCTCATTGGGCGTCTCGTAGGCACGCGATTGTGGGATTCGGTGTTCCCGCCGCCCGAGGCGGAATCGGCTTCTGGCGCATTCGCAGCAGAGTACACTGTTGGCAGCGCAGAGTCATTGGAAGAGGAGGGGAAGGCGCCGGTGCCCGCACAAGCTTTGGGGCCTCAACGATCTGCGTACATGAGTTTTGATCGGGTGCAGCTGTAGCTGAGTTGGGTTCGTTAGTTCCTTAACATATTCCGTAGAGAGATGAAGTTGCTAGAACTGGTTCGATCGCTTGTGGTCTAGTCTGTACGGGTGAGTGCACCTATTCAAGCGGTTGAAGGCGCGTCACCAGAGGGTGCTTCATGGCAGGAAGTGACGCCGTAGAAGGCACGCCACAAGATTCACCACTGCCCCACCGCTCGCCGCCACGCCATGATACTCCATCAATGTGAATTGTTCCTCGCTAAATAAATATACGACCTTTTTATTTATTTCAACTCCCAGTGTTGTGGCAGGGATGACACTGGTGTTTGGTTGTGAAAGGACGGCGGAGGGATCAGCCTATGCTTTCCTTTGTTCTCCTGTATTTCCTGGAATTTCAACTCTTCTGCCATGCTTTGTCCCGTGCGACCCTTCCATTCAGGGCAGCCCAGCTGACAGTCCCCTCATAACGACAGCAATAAGTGGCATGAAGTCTTATGCTGCAATATTCCGAGGTCGCAACATCGGAGGGAACCAAGGATAAATAGAACCGACAAGGCCTTTGCCAAGACTCTGGGCAGACAATTGAATATCCTTTTTGTCTTCCGTCTCAACATATTCATCGTCTCGTCGCGCATGTAGTTCAGAAGAACGTGCGAAACCCTGTCATATGCGCAAGTTTTTGAACCTCTGCCCTGGTCCACCTCCCTCCCTCCCAATCACAATAAGATATATCGAGGGCTGTTCAAACTCGATTCACCCGTCGGCCCACGTCAGGGCTCTACCCTTCCCGCCGCCTCCACCCTTCCCGCCGCCTCCAATGCCCACCCACTCACTCGTCACTATTTGAACATTCTATGTGAACAGATTCAAGCACTCAAAAAGGCCTCGAGCTTGCGCACAAAAAGCCGGAAGCGACATCTCTTGAACTTTGGACAAATATACAAATGGGAATTCAATAAAAGAAAAAGGTGGCAGGGAAGTAACCTCTATCGGACGCCTACAGCCTTTGGTTGAAAAAGTAATCGTAAAAGAAACACGTTCATTGCTAGCGGTGCCCTGAGGTAGGACATCGACGTTCTGGCCGCCGCCACCTGTCTCAACAGCAAATATTATTTCCCGAACCGAAGTCCAGATGTGTTAGGGATGCGTATGTACAAGTCACTTCTCGAGCATCGAACGCTCTGCACCAAGAGTTGCGATTGCACCCAATCCAAGTTCGATGCCCTGAGAGGCGACAAGGCCTTACAAGAATGTGCGTGTATCAATCCTTCGTCACTGACAGAAAACCGACCCTTATCCCCGCGCTATTGCTATGCTAAATTGCATCGAAGTGTTGAACGAGGAAAAAGGACATCTCAATGCAACGGCGACCCCCCC
>KZ994263.1:0-13539 GCA_003614705.1 Blyttiomyces helicus | reverse complement strand
CCCCCCCGTGCCTCTTCCCCTTCCGGTCTTCTTCCGCTCCCGCACTCACAGCTGTCTCGGTCGGGGAGCTGATGTGCAACAGGTCAACCCTCTGATCCGCCAATGCGGCCTACAACATAAAAAAGCTAAGCCTTCCGCTATATGATTAGTCGGAGTTTGGCAACATCGCGACACCATCACCGGACGTTGTTGATCCCCATCCCATAAGAAACCACCATGGCCCTAATCCAGTCCGAAGATTGGTCCGGGGCGCATGTACTGGGGAAGCAAGAGTTCGGCAGTGGGCCGGGACGGGCGGAAGTTTGGAGTCACCTCATCCAACTCATCCCTATTCCAATACTTTCCGTTGCCCTCTCCCCGACTTCTTTCCCTCCAATTGCCCTCTCAGCCTCGTGCTTCGCGCATCCCTGAACGACGAAATGGCCGATCCTTCCTTGGCTGTCGCTTCGGACGTTGCCCCCACCTCTCCCGTCGGCGGCAATCTTACTCCCGGTCCATCCCCCGCCGCAGTCATTCCTCCCTCGATGCCTCCACCATCGCCCTCCGACCCGCGGAAGCGAAGACCCAATTCTTACCACGACGCCGATCTCACAAAAAAGCTCAAGCCTCTCGATGAGCCCTCCGTCGACACTCTCCACCACGACAAGCTTCGGAGCTCCCTGCGCGTCGTTCTTGCTGGCATCGAAGGCATGAGCTTTTTGGACGGCAAGGCTCTCGCTGCCCTCGTCGCGGATCTCACTCATCTTGCCGGTTCGCCTGAGCCTGGGTCCACCGAACAGCGCGAGGCGGAGCTCGCGGAGCGCGTCTTGGGGTATATGCTGCGTCCGAATTTCGAGGATTGCCTTCAGCTTTGGTTTGGCAAGAGCTCCACCACCGATGCTGAGATCTGGCAGGTGGGTTTTTTTTCCTTTGCGCGCAGTGATTGGGATCGGCTGGGGAATCGAGCCGCGATAAGCAAAGGGTGTCTCTAATTTGACGCTCACGAAGGAACTCATATTTCTCTCCCTCCATTCATTTACCAGCGGTTCGGCGATGACGTTGGGGCTGCGTCTTCCGGCCGATTCGATTCATGGGCGCTCAATACCCAACGTCCCCGCCTCCTGATCGCTCTGATAATCCTGCTCGATCAGTTCCGCCGCAACATGCATCGCGACACGCCGGAAATGTACTCACAAGATGCACACTGCCGTACGCTGGTCAAGCGTGCCATCCGTTCCGGCGTCCCCAAGCAGCTGCAGCCCAACGAGGGCGTCTTCCTGTGCCTCGTCCTCACCCATTCGGAGGACTTGGGAGATCAGATGCTCTGCATGGAGCTTTGGCGCGAATTCACGGCTCAGCTTCGCCTCGATGATCCGCTCAATGTCTTTGACGAGGTATTCAAGCGCCACGTCGCCGTGATCCAGCGCTTTGGGCGATTCCCTCACCGCAACGAGATCATGAACCGTCAATCTACGAGGGAAGAGTTAGAATTCCTGGAAGATACGACGTTCCGCTTTGACATGCCGCTGAAGAGGGACGAAGCGACGGGGCAGGTGCGCAGTCGGCCCAGGGGCAGGGGATCGGGGCAGGGGTTGGACATAAGATCGTTCGTCGCCGGTTGAGGATTGGGGGGGAGGGGGTTGAAGCCGGAAATTTATTAACTCACATCGACCTTCACCAGATCGTATTCGTCCCGACGACCAAGAGCCGGACGATTAAAGTCCTCGGATTCGAATACAAGACTATGTTGCCCGATTCCGACGAGGAAGCCTCTCCGGCGGCGGGCGACGTCCGATTCCAGTATCTCGGTCCGCAGGGGATCATGGTGCGTACCATTGCTGATACTTTCCTTCTCCCTTGCTTTTTCAACCCTGCAAACCACCTCGGGGCGATCTTCCCGGCCTGATTATCCTTCCTCTCCGACTTCCGCGCCATCCATCGCATAGGTCAGAACTCAGGAGCAGCTTACAAAGCAAGGTGCAGCCCGGGCGAGTCGTTTTGACCTTTTCTCTGCCAAACCGACCAATGAGCTAGAGTTTCTTAAACGACCTTTTCCCCGCTCCCAGGCTTTGTTCGCATCGGAGACATGGTTCCGAACTTCAATTGCGGAACCAGTTTGGGGCCCATTTCGTTCCACGAGTTCATCGGCGACAGCTGGTGCGTGCTCTTTTCGCACCCAGCCGACTTTACGCCCGTGTGCACCACCGAGTTTGGTGAAACAGTCTGTACCCCCCCTTTTTTTATGTGGCGGGTTACGTTTCTCTCGTCGTTTTTACGAGGGTTGACCTTATTCCTCCCTCAACACGCACTTCAGGCCAAGCTCAAACTGGAATGGGAGAAGCGCAACACGGTGGTAATAGGCCTGTCCGTCGACAACGAAGAAGACCACGCGAGATGGATCGACGATATCAACCGCATCTGCGATTGCACGGTGGAGTTCCCGATCATCGCTGACAAAGACCGGAAGGTGTCCATGCTGTTTGGGATGCTGGACCCGACCGCGTTTTTAGCCGGTCCCAACGCAGGCGAGACGATGACGGTCCGCTCGGTGTTTATCATCTCGCCCCAGAAGAGGGTTGAGCTGATCATCTCGTATCCGGTGGGTGTTTTTGAGGAGACGAGTAGGGATCAAACATGCGTGTGGGTCGTCGAGGGGAAGTTTCTTTTCATTTGTTTTGGGTCGAGCCCGAAAATATCATTATACTCATCCGATTTTGCGTCCAATATTACTTCCAATCGAATCAGGCGCACATCGGGCGCAACTTTGACGAGATCCTGCGCATCATCGACGCCCTGCAGCTCAGCGTAAAGTACGGCGTCGCGACGCCCGTCAACTGGCGCCCCGGAGATGATACGGTTGTTTTGCCGTTCATCTCGGATGGGGATGCTGAGAACATGTTTGAGGGCGGAATGCGCAAGGTATTTATTGAATTGACTCCACCCCACTCCTCTTTCTCCCCTCGCTGTGCGCAAGCTGACATTGCCCTCCGTCCTTTTTCAAGATGACAGATTATTTGCGCTATGTTCGCGACCCCTCCACGAGGGTCCTCCCCTGCGCGCATTGACATTCGCTCGATTTTTCAGCGCTGGATGGTGAGTTGTGGAGAGGTGAGGAGGTAACCCATGAAGAAATATCGCATTTTGAATGCTGGACCCCGGTTCTGGAACAGTTGAATTAACAAATGGCTACTCCGCGCGCAGACAGATCTGGCCGGCTGGCGGGCCGCTGTCGTGAGCGCCCTCCCCTGCAGTGTTCGCCTGGCCGCTCTTCTTTTGTGAACATTCAAATTTATTCTTGTGGGACCCTTTGTTTGCGGCAAATGAAATGGAATATGTAACCGATTTTCTCACAGAGCACGGAGTTGTCGTCGCGATTGAAAAGGGGGCGCGGCCCGAGAGATGAGCTGGAAGAGATATATATGTCCGAAAATCATCATTGCTTGTTGAGAGGGCACCGGGCCACCGGTGTTCGCCATGAAGCTAGGGAGATCCACGACGCGGGGGGGACAGCCTTATGTCCGGGATATTTGTAAGTGTCTCCGCGCTCTCTTCGTTTTTGTTACGTAAGTCGACTCCCGCAGGTCTGACGCTCCTCTCATCCCTCTCTTCATAGATGACTTTGGAACGCATCGCTGCATAATCGCCTTCAATGGCTTGACCATCAAGCCACCGCCATCCGGCTAGATGCTACCTTCAAAAGCTGTGCCACTTACGACCAGGAGAAGGTGATCTACAATTTTTGGATGGTAGCCAAGAGGATATCGGGTGTCTTGACGTTGGTGCGTTTGATGGTTTTTGAGATGTTGGAGAACTTCTGGTCGATATTCCTGTGAGTGTGGCCAACATTGAGAAAGCCTATCGTAATCTTATTTTTGTAACAAAATGGGTAAATATGAGTATGAAGAATGACAAGACGTCAAGCAGGAGGGAAGAAACTTACTTACCTCTTGAAAAAGACCGAGATGTGCAAAAAAAGCCAGGCAGACAAGAACGTATTGGTTCTTATCTTCCTTAGACGTGCTGTCAAGTTGAAGGTGAAGTTGTTGTGGCCAAACTTCGAGTTGGAGAAGGGAGTGACAAAGGATGGAAAGCATAAGGTTGCATTTGTGGGGATACTGGAAGAGGTCGACGAAGGCATAGGCGCAGTTGGAGATGTTATCGATAACACCTGTGATGTGACGTCAAACAACATAAAGAGATTTGGGTTGGTTAAAGTAGAAAGGAAGGTTTGTCTTGCTCTGATCCATTCCGTCGATGATAAGGGAAGCATAATTGTGCGGTTGTAGCTGAGCGCGTTGGCATGTAGCATAATAATGCTTGCAAGACTGTCTGAGATGAGGAAAGGAAGTTGCCGAAATATGAAAGAGAAAAAAAATTGGAAGGAGGATCATGAACATTTTTAGCCCTCTGGGTCATCGAGTCCCTTTTCTATAGGAAACGATTGAGACCTCTGATGGGAAGTCCCAAATTGCACCGGCCTCTGTTGTTCTGCATCGGTAATCACTTCTCCCTCTTAGCTCCTTCATTACCTTGGTAAATATCCCACAACCTCTCTGCACACTGTGACACACTGGGCCTCACTGTGCTTCCAGTCCCAACTGCGCATCTTACTTTCATACAACCTTTACTTTATTCAAAACTTACCATGGCCCCCTACATTAATATACTTTACCTCAGTAAATTAACACACCACACTGCGTCACATGCACTACATTGGAACAATTATCACAATAATGCCAGTAATATTACCTAAAAGCACTCAGAAAAAACTCTCACTTACCACGTTTAGGCCTACATCGCTTACAGTGCTAACTGTCACGCGCCTTATATCTTACTTTTCAGATTCAAAAAATATCGATTTTCTTGAATATTATGATATTACAATATGACAGCTCTGAAAAACATTTTAATGTGATCAATAGTCATCTTATGGAGTGGCTGTATGTTCATTTTTCAGCTTCCTGTCACTCTATCCTCTTATTTGTTCATATTGTTCATATCGCTTATATTTCAACAATATGAACAATTTGAACATGTATGACACTTTCGCAATTTCAGAAACAAAAAACGATCGCTCTCTTGATGCCTGCCGAAACAACTCAGTTCTCCGATTCGGCAAACTATTAAACAACAATGTCATACTTACATCTACAAATGTCGCTATATTACAAAAATGCTTAAGAAGAAGAAAAGGATAAACAAGTCTGAGACTTTTGTCCAACTAGTGTCCTCGAGTTTTGTTGACTGTTCACTTCCTAATCCAAACGCGCGCGCTTGAGCCTGAAAATACGTATTGATAAACATTTTTCAATCTCCATTATTTCTTGCAATTCACATTCTTCCATTCTTCAAAATCTGTATCGATCAACATTTTTCTATCTACATTGTTTCTCGCGATACAGTTTCTTCCATCTTTCAAATCACGTATCGATAGACATTTATCAAGTCTGTGAGCTGCACCAATTTTGTTGCTTGACATGAAGATAACCAATTGGTTATGACACACTAAATAATTCATCTATATATAAAAAGACTTTCATCCTCCTATTTTGGAATATCTTGATTTCCTCTCCACTGATGGCTTCATTACCACAATACATATATTTCATCATTCCACATGAATACGATAGAGTCAATATCGGGTTGTGGACTGGAACTGTCCCGGACTTGCGATCCAGATATTCAACATATTATAAGCAATTTGATATGATCTGCTTTTAGACACAAAACGCTCACATCGCTGAGAGATTTCCAATTTGGCTGACTTTCATGTTAAATGGGAATTCTTCACTAAAGATGCCATTTCCAAGTTTAAAGCTAAAAATTGAAAAAGACTCTCACTAACACCAAACAAAAAGACAAATGCGTATCCTTCTCAAACATTCTCAATACAGGAAACAACACCGAGAAAATTGGAAATACGTTTGCAGAGAATAAAGGCACTGTTCCTTCAAAGTGCATCAGAGATCATGTGAAACACTTTGTCTCGAGATGCATTAGAGAAACTTCCGTCCAAAATTCTTGTGTTGGTAACTCTGAATCCCACAAACTTTTCCTCAAAATATTTGGTCCTGGCACTCGAAAAACAAATTTACATCGGGATGAATTTCTCAAGCCAATGAGACCAATACACGCAGAACCATTCGGAAAGCTTACACCATGCAACTTTCATCCTTGCATGAGTTATAAAAGAAAAATTATACTTTGTTTACATCATTAATATCCAAAATCTTCAACATTCTCCGTTGTTTTCCGTTTGTGGAAACTCTTTTATCGATAAACTTTTTTCAAAAATATCTGATCATTTAATTCATAATTCACAAGTTCTGAACCAATGCTTATGATACTGACCTGGGTGCTGTTGAAATCGGTTACGTGCTGATGAAAATGACTTAGTGCTGATGAAAATAGCCTAAATGCTGATGAATTCGACTCTTCATGTGTTTAAGAGAGGAGAGGATGGCCGGCCATCGGCACCCAACTAACTTTCGTTTTCCCAAAGCCGTGAACCACCTCGGTCACATGTACCTTACCCAGCTGCTCCTGAAGCCACACCAGCCCGCGTCATCAACGTCTCCTCCATCGGCAACTTCTTCTTCTCACCCGAGGGGGGCTTCCGCGTCGACGATCTCTCCGCCGAAAAGCACTACGGCTACTACGAACGCTACGGCAGCTCCAAGCTCGCCAACATCCTCTTCACGCGCGAGCTCGGGCGCCGCGAGTACGACGACGGCAACCACGTCGTCTCTTATAGCCTCCACCCTGGTGCGATCGCTAGCACCAACCTCTCTCGCCATACCTCCTTTGGAGCGGTGTGGGACCTCCTCGTCGTACTATTCTGGAAGAAGGGCGGCTTCAGCGTCCTGCGCCGGGAGACGTTCAAGACTATCCCTCAGGGAGCGGCGACCACCATCGTTGCCGCTCTCGATTCATTCGTGCCTCCTTCTGCGCATCTGGCAGACTGTCAGCTGAGCGACGCAGTCCACCATTCTGCTTCCGTCGAGCTCCAGGAGAAGCTGTGGAAGGTCTCGGAGGAGATGATCGCGTCGGTGGTGTCCCAGTAAACCAGAGCTGCTGTTGTCGATTGGCCGGAAAATATGAGTCGGTTGCATAGGAGCTATCACATCCAAATCCCTGGGCACAAGGGGGGCCTCCGACCAGTGCGAGCGTTGAGTGAAAATGACAAATGGGAGTCGGTCGTCTTCGCAAAGGGGGAGGGGGGGAGGTGTTGATGACTTGATGATTTGACGCGGGGCCACAGAAGAAAAGTCCGCCCGCCAATTACTTCCTTCTCCGCTCTTGACCGCCTTTCCCCTTCAAAACATGAACCCGTCCCGCATCCCACGCACCCCGATAAAACCCTCCTTCAGACCCCACCCCCACTGCTCCCCCTCCTCGTTCGCTGAAACCTCAACCCCCTCGTCTCCCTCCCCGCGCTGGCGTGACCGCTTCAGGCAGCAGTGCGTCGCCCGCTTCAAGGAGCGAAGAGAGGCCGAGGTGCACCGCAGGAGGTCCGCCGGTTGGAATCGCGCCACGGCGTTGGAAAGGGTTGGGGCGGACCCTGCTGAGGCTGACGAGGCGGTGAGTTGGCTTCTCTCCGGGGGGAGGAGTCTGGAAATTGGTTGAATGCAAGGTAGTTTTTTTTCTCTTCGCTAATTCGCAACCGACGCCGGCTCACGCTCTGTGCTTCCAACCCGCGCTCTTCCCTAGCAGTGGGAACGATCTTTCATCGAGAATGAAATGCGGCGCATGCGCATGGAGGCAAACACCCTCGGGCAACCGCTCGCGGACGAGGATTTGGAGGTCGTCTTGCAGGAGTTGTCTGCCATCGCGAACGGTGAGCGGAGTTGTCCACGTGTGTTTTGTCTCCCGAAGAGCAGCTCTCATTGAATGCTTCCTCCCTCCCACCCCACCACAGAGGGCTCGCAAGCGGACCAGGACGCCTCACGCGCTGAAGCTATCCTCGAGGACGAGGATCTAATGATTCGAGCGGCCATGGGGGAGGACATGGAGATGGATTTTGAGACGAGTGAAATGGAGCCGGCGATGTTGACAACGCCGGCGACGCAGGAGGAGAGGGAAACGACCTGTTTTGTGTGCCAGCGTGGCCCACTTGGGATGGTCGAGTGGGGCGTTGGGAGGAGGGGCGTGGGATGTCGGGCTTGTGGAATGTTTGCGTCCGTGGTAAGTGTGACTATGTGTGTCAGGGCGAGGGAAGGGCATACGTCGGGGAGGTGGCGTCAGGGAGGAATGCATCTGCTCAACGGTTGGTAACGGAATGTGAGCGACCACTTAACCCTGGTTCTGTCTAGGCGTCGGTTTCAACCCTTCACTCGCACGCCCTCGAACTATGTCGGAACCATGAGTAAGTCCAGACTTTTTTCACACCGAACCCGACCACCACCCCTCCTCCATTACCCCGGTCCAGTATGAATAATCGTTCGCGCCCCTCATCTCCGGACCCATTTCTACTCCATTTCCATCAGGCAATTGTGCGCAGGCCAGCCGCTGTTCGCGTTCGATGAGGAGACGGGCCTGTTACTGCTTTGCAGCCGATGCGACGCATTGTCCATCGTGGGATAGACGCCGACCGGGGGGGTGCCGTCGGGCGACACCTCTCTGTCCATCCCCCGGTTCCCCAGTGCTATTTCGAGCTGGCTGTTTGTGAGATCCGATGTATGTCGATCTGTGTATATAAACTTCGCTTCTGTGTGGCCACGGTTGGAATCCTCGTCAAAGGAGGGAGGGGAAGGGGCAGGAGGGCGGGAGTTGACGAGAGACCTGTTGGCTGTTCCCTTCTCCTGAGCCGCTTTCATTTTCAAGACTGAGGGTTCTCTTTCGTTTGCCGAGCCGTGTTCATGGACTTGGCTTCCAAGAGGTGAAGTCTGGGAAGTCGTCGGGAACAGGTGGAACCCAGTCGTGCCGCCGGCGATAGATTCGCGCACAAAGCCCAAAATCGCCGTCAAAGGCCAACTCTGACCAACTCATCCCGGAATCACATCATGAGCGACGACGAAATGGACCTCGACGCCCCGGCTCTCAACCAGAACGAGAACAGTCCCCCACTGAACATCGACAGTAAGTCACTGGCTCTCTTGCCTCTCCCCCGCCCCTCCTCGTCCTGTTGCACGATCTTCGATTCTTATCCAGAACGCATTGCGCCTCACCGATCCCATTCCCAGTCCTTGCCCTGACGAACGAGGCCCGCAACGAGCATGGAATGCGGCACCAGGATTACCAGCGCTACAGGTTTGTATCAGTGCAGTCCATGGGTGACTGTGAGGGGGTGCATTTGCCGAGGCGAGTGGGATCTCCCTTCTGATAACCTTGCCGGGTCTCGCCCATGAATGTGCCCATGCAGGCAATACTGCGCAAGGAAGATCCAGCGACTTCGAAAAAGCGTCGATCTGGTTCAGGGCAAGAAAAAGTACCAGAAAGTTGACGTAACGGTGGAGATTGCCGCCGGCGACCGGTACGTGTTCTCCTCGATTCTCGCACTTCATCCTGCGCCGAGCCCGCTGTTCTGATCACCTCCCCTCCGCACAGCCACCTTCAAATCCTGCTTTTCAATGCCGAGCGTGCGTGGGCTTACGCCATGCAGCTGAAGCGTGAGTCGACGGCCGAGCCGAGAAAGAAGCATCATCTTACTCGCCGGTTGCGTAAGGCTGCTGCGGCTTCGGGGTTGATGCAGGAGATTTGTGAGGGGAGGGGGTGCGAGGCGAGGGCTTTGCTGGATGTTCAGGTGAGAAAATGGGGTTGGAGCGGCGGTAAGGAGAGAGGTGGGGTTGGTATTGTAGGGACGCTTCGAGCTTGACGACGGAGGGACGTGGTGGTTTCGTTAAATGGTGCGTTCTAATGACAGCGTGTCCAGGCTTATGCAGCGTTGATGGCCGGTTACTTGCTGTTCGAGCTTCAAAACTGGCAAGAGGCCATCGATAAGTTTGCCGCCGCAAGGTAAACTTCATTATTCACTATATTTCCGTAGTGGACCGCCCAGCTAGAGAAAGTTCCCTATCCCGCTAACTATCAATATCTCGCTAGAACAATTTACGAGATGCTCGCGCCGACGGGCACGGCCCACCAGGAAGCGCTCTGCCACTCGGCCATCGACGCGATCGACCCGAATATCCGATACTGCGCGTATAACCTGAAGCTGAAAGGCGGACAGACCGCGGACGTTGCGACGCTGCTCGACATGCGCAACCGCAGCGCGGGAACTGGGCTGGATTTGCTGGCGGAAAGGGTGGAGGTGAGGAGTTGGAGATGGAGGTCGCCCAGTTGCGCGCGATATGTGTGGGCAGCGGAGGATGGTTCACTAGGACACGGGAAACCTTAGCGCCCGGCTGACTTCGATTCTTTTCGTTTCGAAACTTCTCGTCCCCTCAGAGTCTCCTGGCGCAGAATCGCCATGAGAAGGCTGCCACGATCGAGTCCATCACATGGCGAGGCAAAACGGTCCCGAGCCAAAACGCGCCCCTCGCTGAGGCCATCGTCGCTCTACAAGAGGCAACAGACGGTCTGAAGTCCGCCAAGTTGTCCGACGAGGCACGGCTCGAGGCCTTCGATAAGGTCCTCGGTGCTTGCTGGGAGGCCTCGAAGATTGCCGAGGCTGATTTGCGCGAGGATGCGGTACGATGGCATGCGGAACAGGACTGGAGCACATTTTCATGTCGATTGGGAGATGGCGAAATCCCTCACTCACCCTCGATTCGCTCTATCTCCGGCCTCAGCTCGCTACCGCAAAAGTCAAGTCCTCCAAAAGCGATGCCAAAACCGCCAACCTCCAGTTCGCGTACGCCTACGTCGCATACATCCGCCTCTCGCACACCATCGACCGTAACCTCCTTCTTATTGATATCACGCGGAGGAAGCTCGTTTCTCAGGGGGGCAAATCCGGCGGCAAGCAGGGGGCGAAGGAGGAGGATATTGTTAAGTTGTTTGATGCGATTCTGCAGGTAAACGATGAAAGCGCGCTTTCTGGCGGAGTTGGATAAGGAGACGGGAGACCAGTTCCCATTACTGACCTGTCGTGCCCTTTGCGTACTAGAGCCTGAAAGAGATGAAGGAGCTTGAGGGGATCCAGACCGACATCTCTTTGCTAGCCTTGATCTCTGCGAAAATCTTTATTGCTAAGGCTAAGAGGTGGGTTGATAATTTATTAGTGAGAGAGCGGGCAGGAGGAGGGCAGGATGTAGATGCGATAGACGGGGCTCTGGCGAGGGGCGTGTGTCTAGGTAGAAGCGTCCTGGCGAAACGCATCGCTGGCTACCCGTAGAGCTGACGCTTGGTTTTATCCCCGGCGACTCCCTAAAGAGCATGCCAGATTGCCCGCATCCATTCCCTCTCCGGAAAGCATTCCGAGTCCGCGGCGCTCTACGACCGCGCCGGAGAATACGTGACGAACGCGCGCGCCGAACTCGGTTCCGGCCGCCGTGATCTCGATGGCGACGAGGCGGCTGAGTCCGAGATGCGCGGCGTCGAGACTGATCTCGCCGCCGTTGACTCGGCCGTCCGTGGTGGTCGCGTTCAGGAGATTGCCCAGATGTGCCTCAAGGCCGATCGGGAAGGGACCGTTGGAGGGGTTGAGGGGGTCGTGCGCGGCGTGCGTGACTTGGCTATCGGTTCTGCCGATGTCGATGAGGTAAGCGGGTGGTGCGCTGTGTGAGCGGTACGCGGCAACTTTGCAGCTGTGCGGGGTACGGTGGGCACATTCTGAGGGAGGATGTTGAACTGACAATCTCCTCCTCCCCGCGTCTCTCACTACAGCGTCCCCTTGCGTCCCGCCTCGACACGTTCGTCCCGACATTTGACGCACGCAACCCCCGCCTGGTGGATATCCCCCCGTCCTTCACGCCTATCCCCTGCAAACCTCTCTTCTTCGACATTGCGAGCAGCGGTATCGACTTCCCCATCCGCAACCTCGAGCGGCGTGCCCAGGGCCTCGAAAGGGTGCCCCGCGGCGCGTCCGTCGAGGAGGAAGGCGGCAAGGGACTGATCGGTGTTCTTAGCGGGTTCTGGGGAAGGAAGAAGTGATTTTGGGCCGCTGGTGGAAAGAGGCGTTCAATAAAATAAAATAAATAACGCGCCCTCGGCTTACATGCATTATTGCTGTCGCTTGACCTGTCGTCGACCATCTCCATCCGCGATTCCCAATCCTAAGTTCACGATCTGCCCTCCACTACCCGGAATATGTCATTCTTCTCCCAGAGTGACGATGACGAGGAGACCCGTCGAGGTGTGTTTGCGCTCAAGGCCAACGCGATGCCCAAAAATGACCCGACGGCTCCAAGACGATCTTCCAAGGGTGAGCGGGGACGCGACCGACTCGGCATTCGTGTTGTCTTGCATTTTCCTTTTTTGGCCAGAGTTCGGAGTTTTGCGTGGGGGTTGTGAAGCTTGAGGGGGAGGGGATCACCTTGAAAACGGGTTTGCTCGACATCCTTGAGCATTTTGGAAGGAACATGGCTTGACAATCCTCCTAACGCCCCACCCCCTCCCCACGTTATCAGCGCCAACGCCGCCCCCATCATCCACTCCCCTAGACCATTTCGTCGAAAAGCTGCAAGACTTCTCCCGCCCCGAACGCAAACCAGCACTGGCCGTCGTGACAGAGACCAACGGCGCCAACCTCCCCGGCCCGACCTCCGCGCCGCTACCGGCAACAACGCTGACAGCCCCAACCTCCACGACCCCCACCGGCCCCACCGGCCCCCGCACGTCGTCCCCACCAGGCTTCGTCCCCTCCCGCCCAGCGCTCGCCGCGTTCGGGAGCGCGCGGCGCCCACAGACCATGTCGCATCGCAAGCAGAAGCCACATTCGAGTCTGAGCAGCCTTTTTGCGCCGTTAACGGGGGGGCGGGCGGCGGGGGCCAGCGATGGGAGCTCGATCGGGGGGCGGCGCACGTCGGCCGACACGTTGTTGCTTTCGCCTGAGGGTGGGAGTAGCGAAGGCGGCGGCGTGGCGATGGAGCGGGCGAATTCCGTCGCGTCCGTCGCGTCCACCGACCTCCTCTTCCTGTCGATCCCTACGCGCGCGGCCGGCGACGACCCGGGCGCTGAATCGGCTGCGCTTTCGCCTGGAAACGGCGCTTCACGATTCGCGTACGGGTCTGAGGACGAACATAGTGATGGGCGGGCGGCGTCGCCTAGCCCGAGGAAGGAGGCTGAGGAGCCTGTATCGGGCGGGGAGGGCCAGACGCCGCCGCCGGTTGTTGCGCCTGTTGCGACGAAAAAGGGCGCAGGGTTTTGGCCTACTGCGTATTTGCAGGCCAGCTTTCAGGCCGTCAAGGATTCGGTTATCGGGGAGGGGAAGGCTGTTGCAGATGGGGAGGAGCAGATCGATTGGGGTAGGTTTTGCGAGGGATCGTTCGGCAGGGATAGAGGGGGGAGCATATTGATATCATCGCTATCCTCTCCCTTCACCTTAACCCCCCTTTCCCCGGTTCAAAAGAAAGCGAATGAACAAATACAAGCCGTTGACCCAACCCCGTACCTGGTGAGGCCCTGAACTCGCCCCCCCCCCCCCCCCCCCCCCCCCCCCCCCCCCCCCCCCCCCCCCCC
>KZ994262.1:0-13557 GCA_003614705.1 Blyttiomyces helicus | reverse complement strand
AAACTTGTCGATGAGGGCAGCATCTCCCCAGGGAACATCACAGGCAAGCTGGCGGAACTCGTAGCCATAGGTGGACGCTGGTGATGAACCCTGGCGGAGTGCCCATCCATAGCTTGGTGGCGGTGGTTCGCTCCTTGTCAGCATTGCCAAACGTTGCCGAGAATTCTTGAAGAAAAGCGTCAAAATCGTCGAGTAGTGGGGACTTCGTTTCGAGAAGTGGTGCGAACGAAGCCAGGGCTGTGCCAGCAAGCAGGGTGCCGACTAGTAGGACTTGGGCTGATCCGCTGGGGTAGCAAAGAGGCTGAAGACGGTGGACGAGTCGCACATGGTTGATGAAGCCGCGAAACTTCCATCAGGTACCATCAAACTTGTCGCGGAGGCTGATTTGGGGTTCTTGAGATAGGGCTAGTGTTGATGGTGTTTGGTGGACATGGGTGACAGCCTCCCGGAGAGACTGGTTCTCTTGTTGAAGGTGTCGTAGCATGGCGTGGACATGTTCTAGGCTTGTGGTCATGTTGGTAGATGGCTTGCAGGTAGGCAGGTGGAGATCCCGATCAAACTGTCAGGTCATGCGGCAGTATCTTGGAGTCAAAGATTTCCCTGACGTTCTCCTTGGATTCTTTGTCAATCTCGACAGGTGGCAGCGGTTGCGGAGTACGACCCGGGATGGTTGAAGGGAGATATGGTTCCAGGAGGGTGACGTGAAATACCAGGTGAATGTGCATAGTTTCCGGTAGTACGAGGGGGAACGTGACAGGATTGATTGAGGCTGCTATGGGGAACGGCCCGAGTTGCTTGAAGTCTGTATCCAAGTGTCTTGGCTCTGGAACATGGAATCTCCTGCAGCTCCGGGTCATGACCTGTACCGTGGCTCTGGCTCATGTCCCGCACGGTGGCTCAGGACTGTGGGTCTTGGCTCTGGATCATGACCTCGATGGCCCAATGCCTAAATCCCATCCCCATTCACGACTCCTGGGTCCAGGACCATCAGGCTGGCGAGAGGAAGGTGTTGGGTGATGCGAAGGGCCTTGGCCAGAGCGTCACTGTAGAGTGATATCTCTCCCTCCTTGTAGTCATTGGAGTCGAAGCCTACCGCATCGCGCGATGTGGCCGCCCTTGTAATGATCCAGAGTCTTTCTGAGCTGTCCTTCTTGTCAGGAGGTTTCTAGAACATTTTCATTTGTGGGATTTGGATCATTATTGGTGGAGATATGAGGGTTTGCAGTTGGTGCATATCTCTGTGGAAATCTTGAGGCTGGTGATGCCCATGTCCAGAGTTCCCAGACGCGTCTTGAGGACTCAGGAAACGTCTAGATCGCTCTCCATGATTTGGATACCTTCTTGACGTGTTCCTCAATATTCCTGAAGCGTCCCCTCTGTTCCCTTAGCACTGCCCCACACCCAGCATACCCAACCTTCCCCTATAAATAGACCCATGTATCCCTCCCATTGTAAACCATCCTGCTCAACACCAGTCCTGGGCAATACAATACAGTCCTGCCTCCAAGCTCCTTCCCAGTCTAGACCCCTCTTTCTCCTCTTCTCTCCTGCCTCCTGTTGTTTGCACCTAGGCGACTCCCTCTTCAAGTCCAGCCATCAAGTTCACACCCTAGAGGCTTCAACATCAAGCCCGCTGCTCCTGACAGTTTGATCAGGATCTCTACCCGCCTACCTGCAATTTCCTCTGCTACTATGACTACAAGCCTCGACCAAGTCCTCGTCATGCCAGGGTTCATCACCAGCGTCCACCTATGGCTACGAGTTCCGCCAGCTTGCCTGTGATGTTCCCTGGGGAGATGCTGCCCTCATCGACAAGTTTTGCTTTGGCCTACGAGGTGATGTCAAGGATCTGCTGCTGATAATGCCAGATCCTGCCACTCTCTCGGAAGCCATACCCCAAGCGGTTCGCTGTGACAACTGCCTCTACGAGCGACGCCAAGAGAAACGCATCCAACCCAACCACTGTCCCCATCCACAACCGATTGGAAGCTACCACGCAGCACCCATTAAGGAGGATCCGATGCAAATCGAAGCCACGAACTTCAAGAGACTCATGGAACATGAAATGTAACAATGTCATCAAGAAAACCTCTGCCACTACTGTGGCGGCCTGGGCCGCCTTTGGCGTCAATGCCCCGCCAAAGTGCCCTACCAAGCCCATCATGTTACGACCCCAAGCTCTGCAAACCCGCAGACAACAGCCCAGCAACGACTACGTCAAGCCACAATAGGGGCCGTGTTCCTGGAAAAACCATCGACCCCAGCAAACACGTATCCCTCCTCCGCCCTGACCCATGCCCTGCCTTCCAACTACCTGTGCTCCTCCACCATTCCGACTTCGACAAGACGGCCACAACAGCCCTTCTCCAGTCAGGTGCCTCAGCCTGCAGCATGGATAGAGACTTTGCCACCGAAATCATCTGCAACTCATCAAAAAAATCCACCTTGTATTGGGTGAGGTCGTCAACGGCTGCGTCATTTCTCTGGAGTTGTCTCCCACAAAACAGTGCCTACCAGGGTCATTGTGGAAGGATACTCAGGCGATATGACATTCAACGTCATCTCCTGTACCAGCGATCCAGTCATTCTGGGCCTCTCCTGGTTGCAGCTCGACAATCCACATACCGATCGGCAAGCTCGGACCCTTCGGTTTCCGGCGCCTGTTAAGTCACTCCAGAAGTCATCAAGTCATGTCACCCAGATCCGTCCCGCGACGCTCTTCAAGAAACCTCCTATACTCAAAATCAAGCCCTCCGACATCAAGCTACCGTCAAGCCCATCATTGGTAAAGAACCACCTAATCTGTCAAGTCTCTGCTACCAAGTTGGCTGCCCTCTGTGACAAGAAGGAAGTCATGGCTATTTATGCTGTCCCTGACACCAGTCGCAGAAACTGCCATTGACATGCGGCCCCCACCCAAGTACCAAGACTTTTCAGACGTGTTCTAACCCAACAAAGTGCGAACACTACCAGAACATCGCTCCTACGACTCCGCTATCAACCTGGAAACAAACTCCCAACCGCCCTTTGGTCCCCTCTATGGCCTCTCAGCCACTGAGCAAGATGCACTTCAAGCCTACATTAAAGAAAACCTAGCAACTGACTTCATTCGAGATTCCAACTCTCAGGCGGGCACACCAATACTCTCCGTCAAGAAGAAAGATGGCTCCCTGCGCATGTGCGTTGACTACTGCGAGCTCAACAAGATCATGACCAAGAACCGCTACCCTCTATTGATCTCTGAACTCCTCGAACAACTTGGCTCTGCTACCATCCACACAAAAATAGACCTCCGTGGGGCCTGCAACCTCGTGCGCATCAAGCCGGGCGACGAATGGAAAACTGCCTTCCAGACCAGTCTTTGGTGAGTACCTGGAAGACTCTGTGGTGGTCTACATTGATGACATCCTTGTCTTCCCCAAGACGAAGTCTGAGCACGACCGCCACGTACGCCTTGTCCTCCACAGGCTTCGCGATGCAGGCCTCTATGCCAAGCTTGAGAAGTGCGACTGTGACAAGACCAAGGTCAAGTTCCTGGGCTACACTGTCACAACCAAAGGCATCTCTATGGACTCAAACAAGATCGAGACGATCCTCAACTGGGCAACTCTAACCTCAATTTGCGACATCCAATGCTTCCTCGGCTTCACAAACTTCTACCGACAGTTCATCAAAGACTACTCTTCCATCGCTGCACCTCTGACCAGACTCACAAGCAAAGACAATCCCTTCCATTGGTCCTCTGCTGCCTCCGCAGCCCTCGAGAAACTCAAGGCCACCTTCACATCCACCCCTGTCCTCCTACATGTGGACCCCACACTTTCCTTTGTCATGGAGACGGATGCTTCATATTTCGCGATCGGCGCCCTTCTTTCTCAACACCAACCCTGATGGCCGCCTGCACCCTGTTGATTTCCAATCGCACAAGTTCACGGTCGCCAAAATCAACTACAAAATCTACAAGAAGGAAGTACTCGCCATTGGAGGCTCCTTCGAGGGGTGCCGACGCTTCCTCAAAGGATGCCCCCATCAAGTCATTTTCTACTCAGATCACAAGAATCTTGCCTACTTCATGTCTTCTCATGTGCTGAATCGATGTCATGCACGATGGGCAATGTTGTTGTCCCGCTTCAATTTCGTCATCACCTACTGTGAAGGCCGTCTTCATGGGTAGCCAAATGCCCTGTCTCGCCACTCTTTCCTGTCACCTAAAGAGGGGGATGAGGCAACAACACAACAAGAGCAAGTGATCTTAGGTCCAAAGCTTCTCCAAGCCTTCACTCTGCCCCCTCTCGATGACTCCCTCATCAACCTAATATGCCAAGGTCCTCATAAAGACCCACTTGCCTCGGATGTCATCACACACCTTGCTACACACGAAACTCCCGGTATCTGCAACAACTACAACCACGTCGCTCTCGATAACAACCTCCTACACCAGAACGGTCCCCTGTATGTACCTAATGGGCCTGGGTGACTCCAACTACTCCAAGCACGACACGACTCCCTGGCAGCTGGCCACTTTGGGATCCAGAAGACTCTGGAGTTCGTCTCCTGCAACTACTGGTGGCCTCAACTTGCAAATTCAGTGAAGGAGTTCATCCAGTTCTGCGACACATGCTCAGCAGGACCACTGGACGGACCTTTTACCGAATGACGAATTCGCCTTCAACAATGCCTGGCATGCATCCACAGGTCAAACCCCCTTCTGGCCCAACAAAGGCTTCCACCTGCGCCTTGACATCTCCCTACCGACTACCACAAAGAATCCTGCTGCAGAAGAACGCCTCTAGAATCTTGCCACCATACGTAAAGAACTGGCCACACATCTCAAGACAGTGCAAGAAAGCTCTGACTCGCATCGCGAGGAAGCCCCAGACTTCAAGGTTGGCAACAAAGTATGGCTGCTACGCCGTAATGTGTGAACCTTAAGACGCTCGGACAAGGTAGACTTAAAGCGACTCGGTCCGTTCCGCATAGCACCCTGCATCAATCCTGTCACGTTCCGCATCACACTACAGGAAAGTATGCACATTCACCTGGTGTTTCTCCTCACCCTCCTTGAACCATATCACACTCCAACCATCCCAGGTCATACTCCGCAACCGCTGCCACCTGTTGAGATCAACAACGAATCCGAGTACAAGGTTGGCGAAATCCTTGTCTCCAAGATCCTGTGGCATGACCTGACAGTTTGATCAGGTTCTCTCCCCCCCTACCTTCAAGCCATCTACCACCATGACCACAAGCCTAGAATGAGTCCTCGCCATACTATGACACCTTCAACAAGAGAACCAGTCTCTCCGGGAGGCTGTCGCCCAAGTCCACCAAGCACCATGAACACCAGCCCGACGTCAAGAACCCAAAATCAGCATCCCCGACAAGTTTGATGTTACCTGATGAAAGTTTCACTGCTTCATCAAGCAAGTGCGACTCATCCTCCGTCTTCAACCTCATCGCTACCCCATCCAATCAGCCCAAGTTGGACTGGTGGGCGCCCTGCTTGCTGGCACGGCCCTGGCTTTGTTCGCACCACTCCTCGAAATGCAGTTCCCAGTATAGGGGTTATTCCTTGGACAGCTATCATTGATGAGCTCCAACACACCCCCTCCAAGGGAGAACCCTCTGCATGTAACCTGTGGTGCTACCATGTTGGAAACTGCCAACTGACGAGGTACTGATCCCTTTTAGACCATCGAAGCATGCTTATACTCAGGTGTTTGGCTGCTAAGAAGGATTGACTGGGAATAGATCCAGGGACCTATTGATACTTCCACTGAACTACCAGTCTTTAGATATGGTTGGTTAGCTTACAAATTAGGCTCCCCTGACCCCAGCACCCTTCTGGCATGCCCGAGCGTGGTAGAGGTTATTCCTTGGACAGCTATCATCCAGAAGCTCCAACAAGGCTGACAATCAGAGGGGAAGGGTTGAAATTTGGAAGCAGCTCATTGTGAGGAATGGAACACAATTGAGATGATTGAGTTTGGTTGGACGTGGCTTGAGGGGCAAGAGGAAAGCTGTGACTCCAGCTGATAGGCGCGTCAGATTGGAAATTGTGAAGATCAGATCACAGCGGGTGAAATCAGATCGGATAGGAAATCAATCCAGACAGGCTGAGCTTTGTATGCTTATAGTAGCAGGCGCGGGACAAGGTTGAACTTCATCATCTTTGTGAAGTCAACTGTCCCAGGTACTAGGAAGGAGCATCTGCGTTGACCCCGTGAAGGATGGGTGACAGAGCTGAACAATACACATAGCGTCATTGTGCTGAAGTCATCATTCCCAGCGTTTGGACCTTGTAACATGGGCAAGTGTTGAACGTTGTGCTTTGCTCACGCATTGCAAGAAGCCATTCTGGCCCTGATAAGCCGCTGGGCAATGGATGATGCCCACAGCAGGCATAGATGGCGCCCTGGCCTGTGGAAGACGCCAAGACACAGCCTGAGATGGTGGACTACCTTTCGCTTGAGTCCATTGGCGTTGGGCCAAGCCACAGGACTCAGTGTGGTCCTCAAATGACTCAACCACATATCCCTAAACACTCTTTAAAATCGTGATTACACCTATGCCTCCTCCCTTTACACATACCCCCTCCCTTAGAACCAGTCACGTAATTCGAATCTTAATGGTAGAGAAGCAGGCACCGGTGTACTGACAGGAGCAAACTGTTTCGGTCACCGATGAAGTGCAGCAGATGCCAGTCCAGCCCGCGGCTCTAGAAGGAAGCCGAGATAGATATCCCCGCCACCTCCGTTGGCGTTGCAAAATGAAGGGTGTAGAAAGAAGCGCATTGTCTAGTGCCTTGGAATCACCATCTGCATTTACTTTAGTGCTAGGATCTTCTGGAGAGCTTTGAGACTCCTATTCAGATCTTGCAGATTCATAGATAATGGGCTTGGTTGGATTGGAACAAGGAGGATGAGGATTATTGCGCATCTGCTGGTGGCTTGGGAGCCAGAAGCGAGCCATGGGTGGCTGAGCATGGAGTCCCCTTTATATAATGGGTGCCAACCAACTTGTGATCTACATCCTTTCATCCCTTCCCCAGAATCACAATCACACTTATGTCGCCTCTGAAATTATTGACACCTTGGACATCAGGAAGTGTTCCTTTGGTTGAAGAACATCCCACTTTATTACATGGACAGCCACCAACCTCGCCAAGCTGCCTTCTTGCGGGCCTACTCTCACGTCAGATCCCACGCAGTCTCTGTCTGTAATGAAGCAGGAGTCCTCCTCAACATCACTGGCAATGCCAATCCGCTTGTGGATGAGGCCCCTTCAGGATCATTGGCCCTGGCCTGGCTTCGGACCTACACGCTCGACATCTCGACTAGCAACATCCACCATGTCTGGCCATACCCTTACAAGCCCATAACCCAGTCAGAATCCTCCTCTTAACCAAAAATACTCATCGCTTGATGGATAGGCCCCTTCAAGATCATCGGCCCTGGCCTGACTTCGGACTTACATGCTCGACATCTCAACTAGCAGCATCCACCACGTCTGGCCATACCCTTACAAGCCCTAAACCCAGTCGGAATCCTCTATCCACCGTGATACAGAAATTGTATCCTATCCAGCTCCAATATACATGGAAGGCGAAGACAAATGAATCATCGAAAAAATTGTAACATCAAAGACTACCGCAGACAACGGCGAGACGGATCCTACTCTGAGCGCTACCTCATTAAATGGCTCTGCTACGCGGATGTGGACGATCAATGGCTCAAACTCAAAGATATCAAGGAGATCAAAGCGTAAGTGACCGGGCTTGGGGTTAAACCTCGCTGCCCCTCTCCACGCTCACCAAGAAGAGATACCATCGTCATCATTTGTTTAGACTCTGACCTCAACTTCATACACAAATTGCAAACTACTCCCGGCTCTCGAGGCGAACCCAAAGCGGCTTTTAACTCGTCCCCGACTTCTATCCGCAGGCCTTGTCAACATCACCTCCGTCTAGCCTTTACATATCATCAAAATAGAATAGGATGTTGTTAAGTGTTATCTCTGGCTCCTTTTCGAGTGCAAACCAAGAGGAAGCAATAGAACCTTAGAACCGCCTGACCTTTGAGTGGGTGAGATCCTGTAACCCCCTGCCCTGCAACACAAGAGGGCGTAGGATGACCCTACAACCGCCCGCGTTACTACCCAAGAGGGAGCCTGGGATACCTACAATGACCAGGGAGCTTGCTCGGGACGACCCTGAACTCCCCCGTAAGTATCCCTTGTGATGGCCCGGAGAACGACCCTAGGCCTCCCAACGCAAGAAGGAGCAGGAGAACCCTAGAACAACCAGAGAGCTTGCTTGTGGCGGCCTGGAACTCCCAAGGAGAGTCGCTTGTGACAGCCCAGAGTACAACAACACACTTTTGGAAGCGAGAGAGTGGCAAAGATTATCCTAACCAACCTGTCTGTGTTGCAGCGCCAAAAGGTGGATAGGAATGTTGTTAACAGTCAGTGTTGCGGCGCAAGAGCGTGGAACTGAATACCCTGTGATCATCCTGTTCTCATACTTTGCCAAACCTTCCAAATTCCTCATTCAAAGTTATGCCCAATCCTTCAGGATAATCATTGCTTCTTCTCCTCCTAGGAATCCCACTCATCCTCCTTGCAGTCTATCTGGCTCCCCATCCGCAAAATCGCTTCAAACCCTGTGGGGCTCCCAATCTCCATTCCTTCCAAACCCGATCCTAGGCGTTTCAAATTAGATCACTGCTCTCCGCTTGTAATTCCCATCGAAAATGTACGTAGAGACAGAGGACCCAACAATTGTCCTCTGTCAGACTCTCTTCCACCAAGTCATTCCTACTCTTTTTTCCTGAAACTGCTGTGGTTCGCTTGCCCTCTTTGAGGCCCTCACAAACCCTTTATTACCCTTGTTGGCGCCTCTCTCTGAACCTTTCCCTTAGCGACGTTTCACTCAATTTTTCCGTTGCTGTCATAGTACGCCAATTTATGTCGAAGAGGTCCTGGCAATCCTACTGACGAATGAGCTGGACGTCAAGCCAAGCAAATGTCGTTTGGGCAAGAAAGAGCTCCAATTCGCAGTCGGTCATCAAATTGGACGTAACAGCATCTCCAGCGCTCCTTCTCAGATTGCTACGGTCCTATATCAGGAGACCCCGCGTAACACCTACAATATCCAGTCCTACCTGGGGTTCATCAAGTATCTCCAGCCTTATGTTGACAACCACTCGGCGATAATTTATCCACTTTCACATACTCTCTAAGGAATGAAGCCATTGGTCTGGACTCCTACACAAACAGTTGTGTTTTGAGCACCCACGGCACGCTATCTCCACCGCACTGGTACTCGCCAGCTTCGACACTAGCATCAAGACCTACATCTTTCCTGATGGCGCCAACTACACTATCGGCAGATGGGTGGCGCAGCGCGATAAGGATGGTGATCTGATTCCTACTCCACTTCCGACAACTACCAGGGTGTGGCAATCCTTCTCGGACTTCTGCCTATGTTGTACTTCGGTAGCAAAATGAAGCTGGTGGAGCTGAACTAACTGGTACTCAAAAAAGAGCTGCTCGTCCTTCTGGAACTCCTGAAAACTGATCGTCATGAGCTCATCTGCATCCAGTTTTGAGCCTTTACAGACCACAAATCCCTCATCTACCTGAACATTCAACCTAAGCTCAGCCGCCAACAAGCTGATGGATAGAAGAACTCCAAGAATATAACCTCCCCATGCAATACTTGATGGGTCGGTTTAACAACATTGCAGACCTTCTCTCTCGCGCGCCTCAGTATGCCCCGAAATCCACTAAATGCCAAGAAATAATTGACATCCTCGTCAGCACTCTACTCATGTCCAGTCTCGAGGCCTGACCAATTGACCAGCTGGCAGACGACCTCCCTGACCCAGAAGGAGGACCAGCACCGCTCCACTATACGACTATTGATGACTATGCTCTCAAGATCAAAGCTGACTAGCAGGTGCCTGAAACGAAGCCCTCAAGCCATGCGACCTTGCCGATCAGAGGTTAAACAAAACCTTCCTCCACCATGAAAAGCGAATCTACGTCCCTGAGGTCGTGGGTGGATCTATCATGGAACCGTACCATGACCTTATGACCGATGGCGGTCACCAAGGACAGGTTCAGACCATCAAGAAGATCATCACAAAGTACTACCGTCCCTGTATGTTCTCAGAGATCAAGCATTACATCAACAGAAGCCGGGACTACCCACCCTTTGGGGATCCCAAGCAAAGTTGCAGCTTTCTCCAGCCTCTCCCAGATCCTCCCAACTGCTGGGAATGGATCTGATTCAACGCCTTCCTGCCAATGTCTTTCAGACCCAGTGGCAAGCTGTTAGGCTGCCGCCTCTGCTTTGTTGACCACTACTCCTCTCGGATCATCCTCCTCCTAACCAAAATGGGATGGACGGCAAAACCCCTGGCAGATCTCTTCATCTCCCTGGTATACGCCTAAGTCGGCTGCCACCAGGCCTTTGTCACAGACAATGCACCTAAGGTCATGTCCTCCTTCTGGCAAGTGTTCACCAACTTTGCTGGCATCCAGAACAATGTTGCCACGGGTCCCCTGCAACAACTGGTCGAGATTGCTACTTTCCTTGAATTCAATATCAACACCGCACCTAATCGGGACCTTGATCTACCCCTGTTCTGAACCTAACACTGCTGCGTCCCTGACTCTTTCGAATTCCGAGGGTCAGATGAAGGGATCCCAGCCATGCTGAAATTCACCACCTGAAAGCAACTACTCAAATTCAGGCAAGAACGGTAGGATGTTCAAGCTATCATGGAAGTTTCACTACAACAGGCGCAAGATTGATATGCCAACTCCTAATATCAGAAACCCAAGTGGATCACCAATGAAGCTGGAGGCCAAGTCCTCCTTAACATTGCTGGCATTGCCACCCCGCTCAAAACCTCTCTACTGGAGAATCTCATTGCTCCTGGGGGAACCCCTTTCAAAATCATTGGCTTTGGCCCAACTTTGGACACCTACAAGCTCGAGGATTCAACTAGCAGCATTCACCACTTCTGGCTTTACTTCCACTTTGACATCTTGAAGCCAGTCATCCAAATGAACTTCTCCATTCACTGCAGAAGGGACATATCATGCTAGTCTGGTCCCATCGACATAGAAGGCAAAGAAGAATGAATCATCAAGAAGATCGTCACACGAAAAACTTCAGCAACGGACACAAGACAGATACTATACCAAGCTACCTCGACAAACGTCTCGGCTACCAGGAGGCGGACAACCAATGGCTCAAACTTTGCAATATCAAGGACACGAAACTGTAAGAGAACTAGCTCATTGAACAAAATCACGCGCTCCTCCTCAACATTTACCCAAAAGGAGCGCCTTCCGCACCAACTCCAACACAAACCTCTACCACTAGCACAAATGATTCCCAGCTTTTGATGCTCTCGAGGCAAACCCAAAGGGGCATTCGACTTTTCCCGGACTCCGATCATGAGGCCCTGTCAACCCTTGTCCTCTTAGTTTATATGTATTGTCCAAGTATGATAAGTTGTTGTTTACTGTTATTTCTCTTCGGGGTGTGTACGAGACTTTGTCGCAAGAGAAAGCGGAGAGAACCTTGGAACCTCCACCTCCACCTTCGAGCCAGAGAGATCAACTCTAAAACTCTCCTGTTAGGACAAAAGAGAGATGAACTCTCTAACTTGCATGTTAGGACGCAAGAGACATGAACTCTATAAGTCGCGCGTTACAAAGCATGAGGGAGCTGGATAACCCTAGCGCACAACTGTCAACCGTTTGGGCTCTGCTTGCACCTGGATTTGGCCCTTGCGGGTACCCAGGAATAACAGAATGGGTTTGGACGCAAGAGGAGCCCGCACCTTAGAACCAAGCGCAAGTTACAACATAAGAGGGAACACAGAAACCCCCAGGACAATCATAGCGCTCCCTCATTACAGCCTGGGACTCCCCCAGAAGTATGCCTCGTGACCACCTGGAGAACAACGATGCCTGTTAGGATGCAAGAGGGAAGACAAAATATCGAGGACAATCAGTGAGCTCATGCGTTCAGACAAAAGAGAGAGCTGGAGAACCCTAGGACGACCGGAGAGCTTGTCCGAGACGGCCCAGAACTCCCCTGGCACGCTCGAATGTGACAGAGCGGAGAACAACAACATGTGTTACAAAGCAACAATACTGGAACTGATTGCCCTTACCAAATTGTGCTTGTCGCGAGTTAAGAGGGTGAAACAGATTACCCTAAACTCTGTGCATTGCGACACAAGAGGGTGCAACAGGATATCCTGTAACCATCATTTCTCTTCAATTGCTAAACCATCCAAATCTTTCTTCCAAAATATCTTTGTTCAATCCTTGAGGATAGATCCCGCCCCTCTCCTCCTTGCAATTGGACTCGTCCTCCTGGAAGTCGTCCCCAACGAACACATTTCAATCCGGTGGGGCTACCATTCTCCACTCCTCTGAATCTCTAACTCCTACAGGCTTCAAAATGGATTCTGCTGCCCTCTTCAACGCCTCAGAATCTACTGTGGGTTGGATGTGTTGCGCTCTTTTTGATCCCTTTGGATCCTTTCCCACTTTATTTAAGGTTTGGGATTAATTAGCAGCATTGACTTAGACTTTGGGGGTATGCTGACGTGAAATTGTCAGCAGCGGGAACCTTCTTTGTTCCCGGTCTATCTTAGGCCTTCACACCTTGAGCTGATCTCTGACCTCAGTGTTACCTAGCTCTGAGTGACAGAATTCCCATTCTCCCTTTGTAATTCCCATCTACATTGTACGTAGCGCTGCAGGACTGACCGGTCATCCTCTGTCAGATTCTTTTCCCCCAAATCATACAAACGCTTCATTTTCGATACTTTGGTGGTTCCTTCGACCTCTTCCACGCCCTCAGAAACCCCTTTCATTTTCCTTAGTGACGCCTGTAACACCCTCGAACTTAGCATGTTTTACTTCATATTCCCCTTGCTGTAATAGAACGCCGATTCATCTCAGTGCATTACACCTGCACACTTTTGTCCATCTCCTGTTCTGTTCTTTCCACGCCCCAACCCTCAGACATCCACCAGTACTATACTGACCCTGCCCGCAATCAATTCGACTTTGGAGGGCAGTACAGCAAACCAATGCTGGCCATCGTGTCTCGTTTGGAGGGGGTGGACACGTGTGAGAGGGGACAGTTCAGGTTGCCTGAGGGGTTCGAATTGGTGACAAAGCAGAGCAGTGCGGTATCAAGGGACCATGGCTTAGACTCTGGGGGTTTGGACCCTGACTGGGACTGATCAGAGTGATTGACCACAAGCCTGATCTCGAGCCTGGCACCCTGTCAGGCATCCTCAGGTTGAAGACAGCAGCCGGAGGGGAAAAGAAGATTAAAAGGGTCAGGAAGGCGCCCGCAGCGGAGGCTGCCAAGGCTGAGCAGAAGAAGGTGGCAGGGCAATCAGGCTACAAGGCAAGGGGGATGTCAGGGGCAGCAGACTTGATGGTGGGATGTTGGGGATGTGGACTTGATGACTGGACTTCGAGAGGGAGTTGCCTAGGTGCAAGCAACAGGCGGCT
>KZ994261.1:0-13581 GCA_003614705.1 Blyttiomyces helicus | reverse complement strand
TAAACTTGTTTGCTAGATACAAGGTCCTCACTACCACGCCTCTTCGTCCGCAGATGGCTACTGCCTGTTCCCGGCGCCCCAATCCCGCTCCTCATCGCCACCGGCCCTCCCAGAAGGTTGCGCAATGGCCTCCACGGTACCCGTATGGACCTGCGATTCCACTTGGGCAGCGATGCGGCGGAGCTCCTCTTCCCTCGCGCGTTTTGCGGCTTTGCCAAGCTCCGGATCGCGGTCGCTTTCGGCGACGGCTTCGCAGACGCAGAGCGGGCAGGTCCTATGACCACGGCGGCCGGGCCGCCCATCTGGCAGCGGCGGCGGAAGTAGCCATGGGTCGACGCACACTTTGTGGAAGCGGTGTCCGCAATTCAGCTCGCGGAGGCGGTCGCCTTGTAGGTAGTCTTCGACGCAAATTGAGCATGTTCGGGAGGATGAGGCGCTCGATAGGCCGCTGGGGGGCTCGACGTCGGCAGTGGCTTCTGGGGGCGCGGGAGTACACGGCACGGACCCGACCGACTGTATAGATCATGGGGTATCATTAGATAAGGCGTTACCATCACTCCCGATTATTCGCCCTTTTCTCAATATCTCTATCGCTATGCCGAGAGAACTTACGCTTCCATTGTCTAGTAGAGTCTCGCAGCCGATTCCACCCAGCTTCTCGCTCGCAACCTCCGTCGCGATTTCAGGCGGCGCGGACACTGGCTTCGCCGGTGCAACGACTGAGGCGGCGGCATCGAACGCTGCACCGGCAGTGCTGGCGATATCGTTGAACGAGAAAGTGCGCAACCTAGAGAGCTCGAGCGGGGTCAGACCGCCCCCAGTCGGCCCGCCGCCGTCCACGCTCTCCAGCAGGCGGCGGCGGAAGATGAGGATGAGTAGCACAATAACTACTAGGGGGAGGACAGCGGTGACCCAGAAGAGGATAAGCTCTACGAGGGTAAGGTAGTAGATTTTCGGACTTGTATTGGAGCTTCATTCAAGGGCGAGGATATTAGACGGGTTGACGATAACCCCCTCGTGATGGTTGAAGAAGAGACCTTGCAGGGAACAGCTCACTTACCAAGTTTGCGATTTAAACAACCAGACGTTTCCCGTAACGAACCAGCAAAGATCAAGGACGTTCCCAAACGCCCACTATTATCAAGGACCAGAGCGACATGTATAAAGTCAGCTTTTTAGTAAGATTCTCGAAGGTCCTCCCTTATTCCCTCGCATCTCCATCCGGTCCCTTACCAATCGCTTGATCGTTTGAACCCACGGATGATACCGTTGATCCGGGTGCCGCTCGATCCATACTGAGAGAGGCCGCTGAGGCAGGGCATGGAAAACGTAGAGGAAGAGTGAGCCGCCGAGCCAGATGGGGAGGTGCTCGTCACAAGGTTGGTCTGAGTAGAGGGCCACTGAAACAAGGAGTCGGAAGGGTATAAGTAAGCAGAAGGAATACCTCCGGTGAATCGCTGGAGATATGCTGGGAGAGTTGACTTCGCGGCGTGCTGCCTGTGCTATTTCCAGTCACGGAGTTCCCACCTCCACCACACGACTGCGTCACTCAAGAGCGGGGCCAGCCTCGAGAAACGGCCACGCACTCACAGAAAACGCAGAGCAGCACGATGTGAGCGAGGTTGTGGAAGACGTCAAAAACGACCCATATGGTGCGCGTTTGAGTGGGCGGCGACTGCTGGTCGAGCGCAGTCTGGGAGGACTCGGGATTCGTGGCTGATGAGGGGCGAGGGGACTGCTGCTGGTGTTCCAAGTCGCCATTCATTGCTGCTGGGGTTTCTTTTCTTTTTTTTTTTTCCACGCGCTGTTGTGGGGACGCAGGGGAAGAGCAGCTGGGCGGGCTGCGGGGGCTCACGGAAGTAAGGGCAGGGTGGAGTTCCGAGAGGGAGAGCCGTCGGGAGGAAGTCAAAAGTTTTGTAGTGGGGGGGGGGGGGGGGGGGGGACACAGATGCACCCGGTTTGGAAGGTTTTGAAAAGGATAGGAGGGGGGAGAAGGGTAGGGAGCTGTGCTGCGTCAAAGACTTGCCGGGTCAACTGTCTGAATGCTCCGCCTCGGCGCGAGGCGTCCAATGCGGGGTTCGAATCTCACTCGCACAAAATCCTCCACAAGGAGTCCAGGACCCGCGCTCCCACGTTCCTTCTGCAGTGAACAGACACCCCGGCAGCAGGCCTACCCACGCGCTTCCCGCTGCTTGTCTGACCACCTCAGACTTTCAGACTCCTGACCAGCTGAACTCGGCCTTCCTGTCTTTATCCAATGTCTCCTCCCACACCATCAGAGACAAGAACCGCACAGCTCGCGAGTCGTGTGCGACCTGGTCTGTCTGGTCCAATTCTGTTCCATTTCAAATATACAAATCGCCTCCGCCATCACCGCTTCTTCCAAAACATCAACCGCTTCCACCGACTCTCCCCAGCCTCCGGCCGCTCGACCGGCCGGAACTGGCGCGTGAGAAGGTTGAACGTCGACCCGAAAAAGAGTGCCATCAGCGTCGACGTCATCGTAATGACGTTGTACGGCATGCTAAAGTCCGGCGTTGGGAGACTGATGAGAAGGGTCTCCGTGAACATCCGTTTCGATTTGCCGTCAGGGGAACGTGGGGACTCGGGAAAGGTGATCACGGCCGAGCTGTGCGCGCGCGGGGGGAAGATAGGGAAACGGGCTGTTAACTTCGGCTGAAGCGTTCGTGATCCTCCTATCTCTACGCGCCGTGTCCCATCCGCCTTTCGCTGCGACATATACCCAACATCGAAGCCACGGTTCGCGTCTGGCGGATGCTCCGTATACTTGATAAAGGCCTTATCAAACTCGATCGATACCGTCACGACTGATGCTGGGGGGAGCACCATCGACATCTCAAGGACCGTAGGGCGAAGCCGGTCTATTCCCGGTTGGAAGTAAACATTCTGCACGATCTCTATAGGGACACAATCAAGGCGTTTAGACGAGACGAATAAGGAGATAAATAAAGGCACGAGGGGCTAGTAACCAGACGTACCTGTCGAGTTATCGGACGTATCGATCGTGAGCGTGTGCAGGTACACCTTAAGAATCCAAGGGACACTCTCGAAATATGTTACCGGGAGCGCCGAAGTGGGGTGGAAGTTGCGAAAGTCGACGGCTAGTCCCCCGCGCTCTTGGCCGTATCCTTTAATGGAATTGAAACCCGAAGCGATTTAGCATCAAGAGGTAACACTGCCAGCCGCGAAAACTACTCACTCTATAGAACACTACGCCGCGCTCACCGGTGAGGAACCGGTGCACCTTGAGGAAAGACGTCTCCCGATCGATACCTGCCATTGAGGATCTCTCGGTCAGAGCTTCAGCCATGTCGGAGTGAAAGAAAAGGAAAACTATCTTCTTTACCAAAGTGAACAGCCGGGTCAGCCCACGAAACTCCTAATTGCGCGCCGACGAAGCCTTCTGTAAGAGAGGGGCGCCGAGGTCAATATCTAACGATGAGGGTGGCTCTCCTTCTTGCGAAGCCTAGTATCCACTTACCCGCTGCGAGGTCGTACGATGCCGTCTTAGTCTTCCCGTTGTCGCTCACGGCTTCAGATAAGGGCTGAAGGGCCCATTGCGACGCGGGCTCCCTTGGCACAGTTATGTGGACGCTGCTTGACCTCGCAAGGGGGCAGCGACCGTCCAACCCTCGGTTGAAGATACCCTCGAGGGACCAGTCTGTGAACAAAAAGTCAATATCAACCGTAACTCCGTACGCGGAACGATCGCGTAGTACGTCAGCGTTAGAGACGAGAACACGAACCTTTCCGGTTCTCGAAGCGAATCGGATCAAGAACGACCGCGAGGGTCTGCTGAAACTCGATCTGCCGGGTTAAGCAACTAGAGTCCTAAAATGGCGTTTGAGTAAATACCCGTAGCAATTAGACACAGGAGGCACCCATTTAGAGGAATTTCGAGTCCCTATGCCCACAGCGTGTGAACTCACCTACCTCGCATATGGGCCGAATATGCGTCCCCATGGAATGGAAATTACTATCGTACAGCTTGTACGCATTAAATAGACTCGCGATTCCGGCCTATTAGTTCAGCGATCTGGGGGTAAGCAGCCGGCGACGCGCAATCGAGAGAAAGTAAAGGTCCCGATGGATTCAAACCTTCGATTGACAGGGCAGCAGTTTAGCCCACGGCGTCAGATTTTCGGTACACACGGCTTCGCGTGGAAGGGATCCGTACCGCAGCTGAAAACCGTCGGTTGCTGAAGTTTGAAGTGGAGCTGAGTTATGGCGACAGTCCCTCTGCTTAAGACTGCTACACTCCCTCCCCCTAACGGATTCGGCTGATACGCGACATACCTTGCTTACTAAAGCTCCGCTCTAGCCCTCCATGATTCCCTTCCGCGTCAAACGACATGAGAGGCTCGGCGGTGTTAGACTGGTCGATGAAGTTAAGAGAGGCGCAAAAAAGCCCGGACAAGGCATTTGTAAGACCCTTCCATTTTGCGTCAATGCTGCAGGTCACGGAACGTCAGCGTCGATTCGTGTTTCGACATATCCGCCCCGAACCACCGTTTCCCCCGGGAGACCGAACCTCCTCACACCCCCCGCGCCCTCCCTTCACATTATTCCTCTCCCAGCCCACCTGGTCGCATTGAACCAGCTCCAAAGCTGAACTCCGCTCGCGGCGCTCACGGGCGAGTATCCCCAACGATCGTAGTTCCACCGACCCTGGGTGAACGTTAGATGGAGCTCCTCGACCCCAAACGAGTGGATGAGTTCGCCTATCGGTCGAGGGAGGAGCGAGTAGTGGTTCGCTAGGAGGGAAGGACGGAGGTTGGGGCATCATGTGTTTGCTGAGAGTCTATGTCAAGCGCGATCCCAACACCACCTCGAGTAGCGTTTGGGATATAAGGCGAGAAGAAGGCTACTCGGGCTTTGAGGGCAGAAAAGTACCTTGTGCCCTCGCCCAGGCAGCGGGACCCAGACGTCGAGTGAAGTTGAAGACGGCGAGGATCTTGCCGTCGGGAAACTGGGTGAGGGACAGGTCTTCGTCGAAGAGCTCGTCGGCCGGGAAGGCAGCGGTGGAAGCAGTTGCATCAGATGTTGCGAAGAAAAGAAGCAGGGCATACACGAGGAGGCGGGCCGCGCGCGGGGAACGCATTGTGGACAGAGGGACGACAGGCGGGTGGACAGGGAAGGAAATGGGGAGCAGGTTGAGCCAGATCATCAGAGCGAGCGGCGCCGCGTTCGAATTGCGCGCGCCTCCTTTGCGGAGTGCGGATGTGGCCTTGCGTGAACAAAGACTTTGCGTTCATAGAACACTTCTTTTCCACCACCCTCGTCAGAAAATGCCCCCTTCGCAGCAGGAGAGGGAGGTTGAGGAAGAAGAGGACTATCTCTCTGATGCCTTCCTGCTCAAGGCCACAGAACCTCCCGTCGCACCTCAGCCTAGGACGTACTCGCAACGCCGGAAGCACATTCTTGACACTCAAAAAGAGAGAAGCTACGTGAAGCCTCTCAAAGAGAAAGGTGTGGGAGCGTGCGGGAGAGAACAGGCAGCCGTGCGGGCGGAGAGGCTGGACTTGGCGAGTCTGGCACCATGGAGCCTTTGGGGGTCCACCGAAAGGTCCGAGATCGGGACCGGGCTGGTTGCCACTGGCGGAAATCTTGCCGGTTTCTCACTGACCGTTTTTACCTCCACCCTTACGTGCTGCTCCAGAGCGGGAGGTCAGAGAACAGGGGCTCAAAACCCACCTCCCCGAAGACAACATCGGGTTCAAGATGCTGCAAAAGATGGGGTTCAAGTACGTCCATCCCCCCCACAGTTCATTTCTTATCGCCGCAGAGAAACCCGCCATTGACGTTGCCCCCCATGCAGGAAAGGCGCAGCGCTAGGCTCAAGCACGAACCCGGCCCCAGCAACCGCCCCAATCCCGATCGTCATCCGCGAGAAGCGCCTGGGCCTTGGCCTCGCCGAGCACTCCGAGGAAACCTCTAAGCGGCAGCGCGACGCAGAGGAGGAGCGACGCATCGAAGGCGAGCTCGAGAGCCAGCGCGCGGATTTCCGGGAGCAGATGAATCGCCGTTTCGAGGAAAAGCGCGCCCGCGGGGAGGTGCGCAAGATGCGGCTCGTGTGCGAGACCATGGACGTCGCGAGGGGCATCGAGAGGCATCCGTTCTGGCTCCCGGAGCGAAAGCCTGGAGCGGAGGAGGAGGAAGAGGACGAGGAGATCGAGGTTACCGAGGATCTGGCAGAGGATGATTTCGAGGCACAAGAGGTGAGCTCCGCTTTGCTTCGCGTCTTTGTTCTTCGCTAGCCCCACTCTCCCCCCCTCCCCCCCTATACGAACAAAATCTGCATACCATCCCTTCGCCATGTCGCCCCTCCGTGATATTCGAGCTGCCCCTCCGCACCCACCCCCACCCCTCCTTCCCCAGCCCGCCGAACAACTGAAGCTCGTCAACGCATACTTACGCAACAAGTTACTCTACTGCTTTTATTGTGGGTCCGTTTATGAGTCGGAGAGGGCCCTATTGGAGATTTGTCCAGGGGATACGCGAGATGATCATGAATAGTCAAGGCTGGCTTATATTGCTGTGCAGGTGCGGGGACGGGGACAGCGCAGAACAAATCGTGTTTCGGCTTCTGTAATGTTACTGGTGCAAATAGGAATCTTGCACTGTTCCCGGCCGTCCGCATCACGTCGCCTTACCAAGCTCCCCTCTCCCGTCTTGAACCCCGTTATGCATAAACAACACTCCAATTCTCCTCTGGTTCTTATCGCCAAACTTATGCCACCGTTTTTATTTCCGACATGCCTGTCAACGAGTCTGGATCCATGGTGAATAGTTTCAAGGGAATAAAAGTTCTACCCAGATCCATGGAGAAGATGGATGTTCCTCATGAATATTGACTCTCAACTGGACAGCCGCTAATTGTCAGACTATGTATTACTACACGACCCCCATATACATGGTTGTATAGTGTAGTGGTTAGCACGTCAGACTTTGAATCTGAAGACCCGAGTTCAAACCTCGGTACGACCTTCTCTAACAAGAAGAAGTGTACGACTGTCGTGTTGAAGAATCTGCTGTTCGCACTGCTAATTGCTGACTCGTTTGATAATATCTCCTACTTGCATTTTTGTCTTTGCCTCTGGGATCATTCCCCCAATTCGACTGAGGACGACTGACGATGACCAATGCTCCACCAACTGCCTGTGTTCTACACTAACCAACCTAACGAACATGTCCCAATGAATTACACACCGCAAACACAGCATCGTCATCGGTTTATATTCTGCGTGTCATGCCCATCAACACTTCTGTCATTCTCGTCTTCATCACTGTCCCCATATTCCCCCAACCACTGCAAGCCTCCGAGGCCGGATGAGGTCCCAGTTGACCCTTGAGTCTTCGGCGCAGCCGCGACCCTCGGGAGCGTCTGCGCTCTCTGCGCGATGATCGATAAAAATTGCAGGGTCTGAGCCGAAAGCAACCCTCCCTGGGGTGCGGAGGGCGGGATGGCCGCGGGGACGATCGGCGGCGAAGGCTGGCGGAGGGGAGCGGGGGACGATGCATGAGCCGGAAGGGAGTTACGCGGCACCTTCACCGCGCGGTCGGTGTCGTAGTAACCCTCGTAGTCTGCGACGGTGCCTTCCTCGCCGACGATAGGGAGCCGGGAGACCACCGCATTGGTGACCATCGCTTCCGCTTTGCGTTTAAGCGATTCCTGGGCTGAGATGTGGGGGCCGCAGGACCGGGTATGAGTACGATGTAGATAGTTGAAGGAGTAAATGTGGCGAGAGGAAAAGATCGGGCGGACATACCTCTGGGATTCGGATCCTCCGTCGCCCAACGAACGTTCAGTATCTCCCCGTGGTCTAGGGCCTGTCCCGCCATCGCCTCCTTTGCAAACTCGGCATTCGATCTTCTACGGTAGGAGACGAACGAAACACATCGCGGCTCCATCGTCCGAACTAGGAGTTGGCGTTTAGTCTCGAGGTTAGGGTGTTGAAGATACGACCGGCGAATGGGTCAAGTGACAGCACTCACCAGACTGCAGCTCCCCCCATTCCGCGAAATGCTTCCGCACGACAGCGTCCATATTCTGAGGCGATTGAATCCGCCCGACATAGAGCGTCTTGTTTTCCTTCTCAAACGACCCTACCCCGTCCATATCCTCCCGCTCATCGCGGAACCGCTCGCGCCCGAAACAGTCTCGCTCGTTCTGCTCTGCGTCCGCGGCAGTCGGTATTCGGTGGAGAAACTGCAGTTACGGGACGAATGGGAGGATGGGGAGGTACGGCCATGAGAGTCTGGCCGCGAGTTGTAAAGCGAAGAAGTGAAGCGGATGGAGGGAGGTGCGCACCTGGCAATCAGGGCCCTTGTTACAACACCCGCGCGCAAAGGGGAGGCAAAAGGGAGCATGCGGGGAGGCCTTCGTCTTGCCGCTATCGCGCGACGGGACGCACCGAGACGTGGCCTTTTCGAGTCTGGAAGGTGGTGTCGGTCAAGTCCGCTCAACTCTGTGCCGCTTTGAAAGCGCGACCTGTGCTTCGCCCCGCCTCGGACAATGTCTACCCCGCTGCCAGCAACCCCAACCACAAAAGACATTGCCCCTCCTTCAAGTACTCACGTCCTGGAGTTGGTTCGCTCCCCCTCATACTTGCCGTACCAGATGTTGTAAGTTCCAGCCGGCTTGTCGGAGCCCCTCTGTGGGCCAAGGGGCTTGGAGACTTGACGGCGGGCGGGTCTGTCTGCGTAGTCTGCCATTGATCTGATCTTGTCTGAGAGCGGAAAGAAAAGGAGATGTAACTGATTTTCGGAGCCCAGGACGACGCGCGTCTCGATGACAGAATCTCCTTCCTCCCAGCTGCCCCTCCAGCACTTTTCGCTCCCCATCGTCCCCGCGAATGATTACCGTGGCCTCCACTCTGCGTCGGTCCGCAGCCCGGCCCCTTCCTACGCCCCTCGTCCACGGTTTCGGTGAGTTCCCGTCTTGCCCCACCTGGACTTTAAAGAGGTGGTCGTTGGAACGGCCAATCCTTACCTGTGTTGCTCCATGCCTCTCCTCACGACAGCGACCAGGAGCCAGTATGTGCCCCCAAAAACACCCCTTGTGGTGCATACGGTCGCAGAGTACCGGGCCATCCGCGAGCAGTGGTTCAGGGAGGGGCTGACGGTCGGGTTCGTGCCGACCATGGGGGCGCTCCATGAAGGACATCTCAGTTTGGGTGAGTTGCTGGTGATGGTGGAGTCGCGTAGGACGTTTTGATTGGTGTTGAGATGAAGCGGCCTGCGGGAGGTTTTGAGAGTCGTCAACACCTCGAGATAGGGACTGAATTTGCGATCCGTCTCGGACCTCCTCCCGGCCTTCCAGCCCACCTTGCCCGTGCAAAGTGCGACCGAGTCGTCTCCAGCATCTTCGTCAACCCCGCGCAGTTCTCCCCCACCGAAGATCTCAACCAATATCCCCGCACGCTCCCGGAGGACCTCGCGCTCCTCTCATCCGCCTCGACAGACGTCGCGTTCGTCCCGTCCGTCTCGGAGATTTACCCAGCGGGGATCACGCTGAACGTCTCTGAGCAAGTGGGGACATTCGTCGAGGTCCGGGGCAAGTCGCACCAGATGGAGGGTGCGATCCGGCCGCACTTTTTCCGCGGCGTCGCGACGGTCGTGACGAAGCTGCTGAACGTCACGCAGCCAACGCACGCCTTCTTCGGACAGAAGGACGGCCAGCAGTGCGCCGTGCTGCGATCCATGGTCCGCGACCTGCTCGTGCCGACGGAGCTCGTCGTCGGCGCAACCGTGCGCGAACCCGACGGGCTCGCGATGAGCTCGCGGAACAGGTACCTCACCCCCGGGGACCGCAGCGCCGCCCCCGTCCTCTACGCTGCGCTCGAGGCCGCGCAGCATGCGTTCAACGCGGGGACGAAGGACCGCCGCTCGCTCCTTGACATCGCGAACGGCGTCATCGCTAAGCAGCCGGGGGTCGAGCTTCAATATCTGAGCCTCGCTAACGCGTTCTCGCTGAACGAGGAGGAGGTTGTTGGGCCTGATGGTGCGATCCTTTCCGGAGCCCTGCTCGTCGGAAAGACCAGGATCATTGATAATGTGCTGCTCGGACTTTCCACCGAGACTTGGGCCCGGTGATTGGACGCTGCTTTGTAACTTAGAGCATGGACTTATCACTCACTTCAACCGAAAGACTACATTTGATACCGGACATGCACTAACACTTCATCCATGCGGAGATGCCCTGTGCCGGCGCAGACAAACTTGGAAGGCCGCCTGTTTCGCGGGAGGCATGGAAGGTGGTGCTTCAAGCAGTACTTACCGCACCACCGAGGGCTTGTGGGCCATGGCCCGGCCTATTTCGACGCCAAGTGCAAGCAAGTGCCTTTCGAGGTCAGCCTATCACACACTCTACGAGAGTGGATGGCTGGATGGCTGCTTCACTGACTCATAACAGTGATGGTTGATTGAATTAGACAGAACTGCTGGTGCGAACGAGAAACCCCCCGTGCTGCCGTGCATGCGTCGAAGAAACAGCATTTGATGACGATCAAAAGGAAGGCCAAGAAAAATGAGAGGTCCCATCCGTCCACCTTATGACCAGTTTTCTCCTGATAACTTTTTTTTGCCAAGTTTCATGAATCATCCAACAGGAGGAGCTTGAACTGACCCGTCGCGTCCCCGACGGCGATGGAGCGGACTTTTGGTCGCGTGTGGTGGTGGGATTGGGAGCAGGAAGCTGGGCGGGTGTTGGAGCGGGGGGCGGCGCGGGAGCAGACATTTGAGGCGACGTTGTTGCGACGGATGAGTGAGCAAGGGGGTAGTGGGTTCAGTCGACGCGAGGCTTTCCAGCGGACTGATTCCTTCCAACATCCCATCCATTGGAGAGCTGCGCCGTGGCGCTTGAGCCGCGCGACTTCTGCTGGGCGCACACCGAGTCTGATCCCGAATCCCTTGGTCCCCCCTGAGTGCCGCTGGCCATTTAAGACCGCCACCACATCACGGGGCTGGACTTCAAAAATGCGGTCAAGCGGAGAGACGCTTGGTGTGGGAGGGGCGGAAGAACATGAGGGACGTGGGGGGGAGGGGGGGGCGAGAATTTGGGGTTTCGAGTCAAAACACCGTTTTCCGACAGGTGGCAGACTGCAGCTTACCGACTATGACGGAATTGCTGCAAGAGCTCGACAGGAGGGTGCCAATCGCCCTTGATAGATCACTCCCTCCAAAGTCGACTTTCACTTCATCAACGACTGCTCTCTCTGTGAGTATACTAGGAATACCAGCTCCCGGACACGAGTGTGTAGTGACTTATTAGCACGTTAGTATTGCTCTACAGGGATCGCACCTGTGACCTTGGCGTTATTAGCACCACGCTCTGACCAACTGAGCTAAGCGAGCTTCTCACGACGGCGGGTATCATTATTATTTAAAAATGCGACTTGACTTTCGTTCGCATAGACTGTTCCAGTTGCCCAGCATTACCTTTTCGTTGGTCGCCGCCCCACACTTCGCCAAAGAACACTCACCGTTGTCAGCATCGAAAATCGTGCCATTTCCTTCACGGTCGGACTCGGATCACGTCGCCACACCGACTCGTCTCTGATTCCTCTCTGCCTGTGCATCATCCGTGATAATCAACTCACAATGAGACATGTTGTGAGGAACCGAGCTTGTTAACAGCTTGGGGATAACGCTCTGGAAAGGAGGCGCGTCGGGAGAAACGGGCCGAGGACGTTTCCTTTCCAGAGCCTTTTCCTCTCGAGGCGGAAATGCAGAACGAGACCTTTGAAGGAAGGCTTAGGGCGGGCCCCGACCTTGCCTGTCGACCCCTCCAGACCGAGGCCTGACAAACGATGGATGCTGCGCCGTGGCGTCAGCCGTGGCGCTGAAGTCGAATGGAAGCTTCAGAAAAGGGAAAGCTGCCTGACGCCCAGCGCCTCCCCAGGGTGCTGGAAGTAAAGTTCCAGAACCGCTGATTCGGTCACAGACCCACACTTTCGGTCATTGGACCCGATTTCCGAGTTCGCGGAACCTCTAAATCTCGTTTGCCTCTTACTTTCCCCCCTCCTTCCTGCCACCTGGTTCTTTAGTAAGCTCACTCCTCCTTTTCCCGGCCTTCCCCGCCTCGAAGAGCCCCCCCCTTCCTCCCCGAAGCCCCCGCCTGCCTCCCATGGTCCGATTCTCCCCAGAAAATGCGCCAGAAAAAATGCCTGCTCCATCAAGCGAAGATTTGGGCACCGCGTCCTCGCCCAATCTCCCCAACCCACCGACCCAACCCACCCCCGACAGCGACACCACTCAGTCGATATCCGCCCCGTCCGTAGCCCTTCTTCCGCGCCGGTCCTCCGCCCCGGCCCTCTCGCAACCCGAGCCCAATCTTGTCTCGCCCCTCAAGCTTGAGCGGATGCCAACGTTCGAGGAATATCTATCCGCCCTCGCCCCCGGCGCACCGGATCCTATGGCGCTCGACTCCGTGATGGACGCGCTGTTGCAGCAGGATTTGATTGGAGGCGCCGCGGATGGTTCAGGCGGGTTGTCGGAGTTGGTCGCCCAGATGTGGAGGGACGAGGATCCGGCGATCAAGGAGGCTTATTTGAGGAGAGAGGAGGCGAGACGTCGAGTGGGAGAGGTGCGTGATGCGATTGGGCGTGAACAGGGGGAGGGGGGGGGGGGAGGGGGGGGGGGGGGGGGGGGGGCGCTTGTTTCTGTTAATCTCCTTTCCTCATCCAGCACGCCTTCCCCATCTGGCAAATTAGGAAGAGGTCGTGGAGGGACATGGTAACCCATTGCCTGCAACGCTCGTCCATCCCATATCTGCAGATGAAAGATGGGATCTCACCCCGACCGATGTCGTTGTGTCCAATGCTCAACCATCTGCCCGCTCGCACACTCCAGAGAATGGCAACAGTGATGAGAGAAAAGTGTGAAGGGACTGTATTTGCGAACCAAATGAGACATTTTCCGCTCTGTCGATGGACTGTATTTGCGAACCAAATAGACGTTTCTCCCCTCTGTCGATCGTGTTCGTCTCAAAAAAACAAAACGCCGGTTCGATACGTTGCAGACCTGGCCTCCGCTCAACTGCTCCGAGACCGCACAAAGATGTGTTCTGTCTGTCTGTCGTCTCATTTAGTGGGAGTCTGCGAATGCAGGCGTGATGATTGAGGAGAGGAGTGCGGTGCGCGGGACCCCATCCTTTCTGCTTCATCGCGAAGCTCGTTGCTCCAGTTTCCAATCGACCCACTTCCCCGCCTTGATCGATCCCCCCCCTTCCTGTCCTCTATGGGTCTGCCCTTCCGCGCACGGTGTGAGTGACGAAGAACTCCAGCGAAGAAGACCTCAGCACATCACCACCGCCCACCTTCTCCAGCCGAGTTGTTCACAACGTCCTCCTCCCCATCTGTCCTCTAGACCCAGTGATGCTACCGGATGAACCGTCGGACTCCCAGACACTCGCAAACTCAAGACTTCTCAGACCCGCCTTTGTGATGGGACTTACAGTCCAGTCCCCCTTTTCCAGATCTTGCTTCAGGAAGGAAGCGCGTTTTATTCACCGCGTTGGGCGTTGTGGGTGTCTCGGCATGACACTTAAAAACTTTCTTG
>KZ994260.1:0-13587 GCA_003614705.1 Blyttiomyces helicus | reverse complement strand
GTCAACGGGGTGTCAAACCAGTTGCACACCCCGGTAGAACAGTTGAATTATATTCAGAGGTTAATTGCACTAATTCTACCCCAGACCCACAAAGACCTTCCTAGCCATTTTGGTAAGATTCGGTTCTGGTTAACAAAAGACGAGATCTCAACTTTCCGCCGAATCCTACGGGCGGAGATACAGTACCTGAATTCAAAGCCCTTGGGAGAGCTGAATATTCACAACTTGCTAACCCCTAGGGAGGTAAGACTCAAACAATATGGTGCTGATGCTGGCCTGAAATGATCCGTCCCTGTGCAGCTATTCATTGCCTTACATTCCTAGAACAATAGGAATGGTGACATCTGTGATGCTGTGTTTCACCATGTTCCGAAGACCGCGACCGGTGACTAGTTCGAGATCTGGGTCGCCTTCCCCCCAATGCTTGAGGCAGCTTGGCACTACGGCCGCGGAAAGCTCATCCTCATGGACAGCACCTTTGACGTCAGCCTTCAAAAGATCCTCCTTTTCGTGGCACTTGTGATCGATGAGAACTTCAAAGAAGTCCGCCCCTACTGGTAACCGCAAAACATCCTCCGGCTACGACACCTCAATCTTGCCTGGATTCTTTTCGAAGTGAAAGGCGGCCTTTGTAGAAAAGAACTGGGAGGGTTTCACCCCAAAGGCGAGCATTATTTTCCATTCCATTTCAAATTTCGCACGAGGGCTACTCTGATCTTTCCCCTGTAAATGCTCGCATTCTTCCTCCGCTGCCCCACTCCAGATCTACATGACAGACACTAACCCAAAAAGACTCTAGCGTGTTGAATTCCGTCTGGCCCGTCATACTCTCGCTCCTCTACATGTTTCACATCGCCCAATCGTGGAGGAAACCAGCTCATTGACGATCTTGGGCGTTGCAGGCATCCACACATGGTTGCTATATGTCTGCTCGTTGTCAGTGATAACCGACGGCTTCTGCAAATGTGGTTGTCATACGAAGCTGGTTGATGGGAGTGGATGATGAAGACACCTTGTAGAAAACATTACTAAACCTCAGTCCCATTCCTTCCCAATCAGAATGAGGCATATCCAGCACCAGGCGCAAATGGCCAGATGGCGGACAAGCCAAGGGCGGTGCTTGTGGTGAGTGATCACAAATGCTATTTATTCTGCGTGGCTGTCCGTTTTGTGGAAGATAAACTCCTGACTGACAGCTTTTCTTCGTCTATTGCTCTAATATCTTGAAAACCCTCTTGTGGGCAGCTCTGCAGAGATGGATGTCATCGACGGCGGTCTCAACTTTCTAGAGTACATCTATGAGCACTGGCTGCGGTTTGATGTTCTCCAGGTGTAGTCCATGCAATGGCTCACTCGAGCAACCTCAGCAGCAAATGTTCCATGGCAACCTCTCCCAGAGACCAATAGCCACACTAAAGGCTTCAACTCCATGTTCAAAACCTTCTGTCTTGCTCTAGTAAAAAACCACAGTGCGCTTGTTAGAGTCAATACCTTCGTTGTGTACTGCGTCCGCGTTATCCTTGCCACAATCCTTGGGCGCCAAGGTCTTCAACGGGATATCACCCAGCTGCAGAATGCCTGCACCTGTGGCTCAGCGCCTTCAACCACTCCCAAGTTGATATCCGTCCGTGCGCTCGTTGTCTTCGATGCTGACACCCACTAGGATTCCGCTGCGCAACGCCCCCTCAAGGGAGCCCTGTCCCGCTTTTGAATTAAGTCTTGGAATCTTGCGTTGTCTACCCTGATTGTGACTTTTCCATCGTCGACAGAGGCAACGAGGCATTGCAACCTGATCGGCATCAGAATATGCCGGCCAGGAGATCCTCCTGGCGTCTAGGCTGATTGGCTATAACCTGCGGTTCATGGAATCTGTGGGGATATCAGGACAGACAGAGATTTCAAAACTGATGGCATATGGAGCGGCTATGGTGAATCAGAAGAACCTGGAGGGCAACCGGAAGGAAGAAAAGGCACTCAGTTGGGGAGTTGAACGCCGATGGGCCCCTCCATCTTGGACCCATTGAGGTGGACAAGGAGAAACTGCGGCGCAAAGAACCTTGGAAGTCTGTGGATATATAAGAGAACCCTTGGGATTAAACCCTGCAGAACCAATGAAAGCAAAATCACTTCCAAGTACTTGATGGAAAGGAGGCGAGAAGAGTGGGGGGAGGATGACAGCGGAGTGAGCGGTCAAAGTTCTCTTGTTTCATCACACATCCGCTCAACGAATACCTGGCTTTGCCTCTGACATATTCCTTGTTGACGTGGCTCCCCCTCTGGCCTGGTGGAGAACATATGGCGGATCTGAAACTCACCTGGGCAAAGGACAACAGAGAAAAACTGTCACTGGAGTGGTGGGGCAGGTGTGTGTATGTGGGGAAGGGGGGGTCAAAATTGGGAACAGAGTGGGCGGGTTCCCAATTTGACTCCGCGATGTTCCAGAGTGAGGTTAACTCCGCTGTTGGCTCTGCGCAACACTGGCATTCCCTGCCCTCCCTCCACACCCCTCACCAAACACGCACCTGGGTAAAGGCCAATGGAGAAAAATGGTGGCTGCACCAGTGGGGGCGTGTAATGAGGAGGGCATCAGCATGTCCAGCTCAAAGAGGAAAAACCACAACTCTTCTCTGGCATCATGGGGTAGAAGGCCTTGGGTTTGAAGGAAGGTTGACCCACCAGCGGTGGAAACATGTCTGTCCTGTTGCTGGAGAGCATCAGGTGATGAAGTGTTGAGGGGAATCAGAAAAAGTGACCAGTACACGCAAGCTGCTGCACTGCTGGATGCTCAGCCACCGAGGTCTGAATGAGCCCCTCGCCAGAGCGGCAGTAAAACTACGCACTTCTGACCGTGGTACAGATCGAAATTTGTGGGTGCTCCACCAGGCCCATCCCAACCTGAGGAACACGTGAGTTTGAAGGCGACCCACCCAGCACCTAGTTCCTCTGGTTTTCCTGGTGATCCATCCCCTCTCTGACCCACTCTCCTCCTCCAGCTGCCGCCGCAATTTGCCTTTGCTCTTTGAGCTTCTTGTGCTCCGGCACTGCAGCCAGAGCATTTGGTTGCTTATCACTCTCCTTCGTTTTCTTTCGTTGCTCCCTCTCCTTCTCCGACTATTTTCGTGCGTCCTCCCTGGCCTGCTCCACCATTTGGTGATGCTTAATAATCACCTTTTGGTGTCCCTTTCCAACGCATCTGCATATTTCTGCCCCTTTTCAACCGCCCTAGCCAGTGCAGCCTCCTGCTTCACTGCCTCCTTTGCCTCCTGTTCATGCGCCTCTGCTTCAAAGTGAGCAAATTAATCTTTGCTGGTGAGCATGCACGCTGTGGTGAGCTTCTGACCTTAGGCTGAGCCTCGGTTCCTTTGGCGCGGTTCAGATGTGGATACAATAAGATCGTCAGAAGGGAGACAGTGCCAGGATTGTTGTGGCCTGCAAGGAGGTCCTTGTAAAGCTACTTGTAGACACGGCGCCTGTCCTCCAGCCAGGCGAGTGAGCAGAGCAGGTGGAGTCGCCTTCTTCTTGTATAAGGGGGGGGAAGAGAAACATTGAGGGGATAGAGGGACATCTGGATCAGAGGCGTGAAAGGGAGGAGTTGGGGGAGAGAGGTGGATGCAGAGGATAGAAGTGTGGAGGCGTTGGGGGCTAGAGGATTGATGGCCGCAGAAGAGGGGCCAAGCTGATCTGTTTGGATGGCTTGCAAGTTGAGAGGGAAGATGCCAGTTGCGCGGAAGCCGTTCTTTATGGTGTCCGGCTTGAAGACAAAGGCCAGATGTCCTTGGTGATGTGCGTGCACTTGTCCTTTTCAATTTTATATTCAGGAATGAATCAGAAGACCTCATTAGCGCCGTTGTTGTAGTTCTGTTGGTAAGCGCCAGGGATGGTGACGTCCTCGGGTTGAACGGCCTGAGTTGTATGAGGTGGGAGAGCAAAGAGGATGATTTGGTTATTAATGGCCAACTGAGTAGCATTGATGGAGAGATGCGATGTATTGCCATAGAGGGCAGGCATCACGGGGCGGACTGTGGTTGGCAGGAGGCAAGATTCAAACCACCTGAAATAGGCAAGGGAGAGGTTGCTGTCCTTTTTCCAGACTCAGTCAATCCACCTTGGAGGAGGTTGTCTGGGGTGAACAGACTTGTCATGTGATTAAGCATCTAATTCGTTTGAGAATTATGATTGCTGCCTCACATGTGCCTGTTGGATGGAAAGTGGGACTTGTTATTTGGTTAATGTCTCTATTAAGAAAGGTGCTGTAACTGTTAACAAAGCTCCCCATCAGCACAGGTAGCAGGGACTATGGTGATGTGGGCCTGATCATTACCCTTCCAGGAGCCAATGTGTCGCTTGCCGATGGTCTCAATGACTTTTGTGGCGCCATTGCCATCAGGCTGGATGCCTTTTTTTTGAAGATGTGGTTGGTGGTGAAGTTGAGCTCAGCGAATAGTTCCTCAAGCTGCAAGAGAAGGCCAGTAGGGTGGAGGAAAGCGAGTTTCATAACATTGACTGGCAACCCCTGTTCTCGGCATTGCAGCCTTAGGTTCTGAGCTGATCAACCCTGTCAAACCTGTTGTCCACAGCCCAAGGGTTCAGCTGTTGCGCCCTTGCCTTGTCAAGCAATTGTCTGGTGCTCTCCATCGATCGCGGGTGGCCATTGGACGATTGGGCAATCCAAGACTGTCCTGGAACACCATCTCACCCCATGGGGTGGCAATGGATTACAGAGCTCTGCAAAGGGATAGATGAGTTCATTGTTGGTCACCCTAAAGCTGAAGAACGCTTTGGGTTTGGAGGGGGGGGGGAGAGAAGTAAGAGCAAGTCTTTTTACACATATGAACTGTTTGAGCATTCCCTCCCCTTCCGCTCCCCCCCCCTCCCGTTTACGGCCCTATTGTTTGTAAAGAGCAGTGATGGGATTATCTGTAGAATTGGCGCTCAATGTGAGGCAGAAGGATGGTCTGGGGACCAGGTCTGGTTCAGATTGAGTTACCTTTGTGAATCTTTATGAGATGACCCCCTAGGGTCAACTCCGGAAGATGAGCATTTGTCGCAGCCTCACAAATAGACTCGCCTGAGGATACGATAAGACCACAGGACAAAAATCAAATCATTGAGGCTGAAGGGGGATCATCATCTGAAAAGATGGCTCCAACGAAGACACAAGAAGTGGAACCCCACTTCTGGAGACTGCCTCCATCGCCCTCCAGATCAACTCCTACCAGGCATGTTGCTTCCGGTTGTTTGTCACATTTGAGAGGGGACGTTGTCATTTGTTGTGGGGCATAACAACCTCAATGAGGGATTGCGTAGAAAGAACAAGAAGGAGGAAGAGTAGGCATATTCGGAGGCAGAACAAAGAACGCAACAGACGTCCATCCTGATACCCATCCACATCCCACCGATTAGTTTTTCCTGCTCTTTTTTGCTGCTCTTTCCCAAGGGCCAATTGCCCTGGCACAGCTGCAAGGAGCAGGAGCTACCTAGACCAAGAGGTCCAGCTGAGTCGGTGCAAAGCTAGACCAAAAGCTCGGCAGAGGCGCACATGCAGGGGGGACCAGCTGATCCTCTGGCACATACCCCTGCTGCGCCATCCACGAAAAGTTGCAAGGGCCCTGGCCAAGCCCCAAGCTGATATGGTTTCTGCGCACCATGGCAAGCGCTTGAACCATCAGAGCAGGAGCGCTGCATCCCCTGTTCACTCCTCACATGGTGATATCTCCGGGCCACGGCTGTTGGGACTCTCGCGGCTCATCGTTTTTGTTTTGCCAGGGTTTGGGAGACTCCAACTCAGCAGCTCTCCACCTATTAGCCCTGCTATTGGTTTTGTCCAAGAAGCCGCTGGCCTCCTTAGAAAATCCAGTAGCACCTCATATGGAGAGCTTGTCAGCGGCCCTCTGCCCCCATCACCATGGGCTATTTGACCATCCATCAATCTGGCAAGAGGCAGGCCTATCTTCTCCGCGCTGGCTACAAGAGAGGGACAAGGTATGTCAATGCAGAGGTTCAAAATGGCGCTGTTATTCACTTTATCCAGACCAGGAGTTAGATGTTGTTGGGCGCGCCATTGAGACCAAGTCTGGCAGAGACGTCATGAGGCTGCGACCATATAGTAAAATGAATCATTTAACATAGCCTGCTGATTCCCCCCTTTTCCAAACTGTCCAGACCCCTGCCTTCCCTAGGCTCCCCGGGTTGGAGAGACAGAACTGGGAGCTTTCCGGACTTGTGCACATTTACCTTATCAAATTGAAAGAGGGGCACTGAAGCCCAAGTTAGAAAGGGGGGTTTCGGAAACGTTTCATAGAAATTGGCGCATCACAATTGCCTCATGCACGACCATTGCCCTGTCTACTGTATTATCTAAGGAATAAAAATAGGAAATTCCTTGTAGTACGCTATGGTGTCGCCCAAAAGCTTGTCTCAACTATATCATAATGAAGAGAAAATTGCATATTGGCGAACACCGCTGCCCACCACTGTTTTTTGTCAGGAACAGGGTGCAGGGACTCAGAGGTAGAGTGTTGGGTAACTGTGGGAGGGAGGAAGGGATGGAGGGAACCTAACCTGCACCCTAGAGTACATCCACAGCCACCACCGCCATCACACTGTGATGTCGACCCCTTCTGCTTTCTTGGCCATCAGCCTGTTTCCCTGTGCGCTGATGTGGTAACACCAAAGATAACCCTTAATGTGCCTTGCTTTTAAACGAGCAACCATGTGTGAACTCTATGAGTCCTGACACCATGGGGAGCAAAGGGCAGCTAGGGACTGTGAGCTGATCCCTGATGGGTATTTTGTTGCCTGTTTCCGCATTTGCTGTAAAGAGTTTCAATGGCTGGTAAAAGAATTGAAGAGCAAACTGCAGCTGGACCCCCCTAATCAAGGTGAGGGCCTCACTGAGCTGGAATTGCAGGACGATGCTGCCAAGTGAGGTGGAAGGGGAGGGGGGGCTCCCTGGGCTTGTGTGTACTATCTTTTCCTTTGCTAAAACAGTCTCTTTGAGTGTGCTGGTTGGCATCGGACTTTACCTGTTAGGACATAGCTGCAGATGCAACATCCTCAGTCCATGCTTCAACAAAGAAGTCAACACAGCAATTATTGCAACTTAGAAATCCGTAGCTGCTGTGATCAAAGCTTTTGGGAGGCTTGCCTTCACATATATAATCTTTTTGTTTGTAACTTATAATCAAATCAGTGATTGCCGTCCTTCCCTCCCATCCTTCCCCCACAGATATCCTGCTCTAGATGATGTGGCAGCCAGGACCTGATCAAGAACGAAATGTTTTGCAGGAAAAACATCCCCAACATTATCAGGGCTACCAATGGGTCCCACATCCCATTCAAAAAGCCCCCCGATAATCGTCTGAAAGGGCACATCAAAGGTACATAATGGGCTTCCCTCCAGTTCCAAGCTGTTTGTGACAGCAACGGCAACTTCCTAGAGGTGCGGCGACGGGTGGACCCTGAGGAGGACAAATTGGGGGGGGGGGAACTTCTGCCATTCTCTGGATACTGCTGAAATTGGGCTAGTAACCCCCCCTGCACAGGTTTACGGCTGTTCATCAACTTCCGCACCTCTGTCAGAGACTGATAGCTGGCGTGGCTGTCTTCCCCCCCTGGCATCTACCTTGTTGGCTACTCTGGCTACCCCAGAAGCAAATCCATTCTAGTTCCTTAGCCTGCTGCCAATACCCTGATAAAGACAACATACAATTTCTGCCATCCTTCTACCCAGTCTTTGCATAGTTTTGAGATGGGGGGACAGATGTCAATAGTTGAACCCTCTTGAACAGATCACAGATATTCTTTTCTGCCAGTTTTATTGTACAGTAGGCACTTGGTTTCCTCAAGATCCGCTTCTGTGTCCTTCTCATGCCCCAATCAGCTTGCCATGCTGAACTCACCAACTTGCTGAATGGCCGCAGCAAAAATCTCTACATGAAGGTTTGAGATCAGCTCACTACCGCTGAGATTGCCCATGGGATGCTCAGCTATGAGCAAACTGCCCGTGTGACTACCCATGGCATGCTTCACCATTCAGCTTCTGACAAGGAGAACAACAGAGAGGACAGCACCTATGTTGCGGAGAACATGAGTTCAAAGAGGGAGGAAACGATCTGAGTCCATGATGAGCTATGATGCCTCTTCTTCCAGCCCTTTCAAGCCCCTTGGCTGACTCGACCCCCCATTGTAAACAAACAAATGTTGATTCCAAAGCAAAACGTCAAAGAAGAACATAAGGGGATGGGATAAACGAGACGACCAACATTAAAATGGTGTAAGGGTGAACAGGGGACAGGGAGTTCAAGATGCATGGAAGTGATCATCACCTGATTTTGGGGGCATATTCAAAGGCTGGCCAATCATTTTCCTATACAATTATTTCAATGAGCACCTTCTGTAACATGTCTGCTTGCTTCTGGTCAGTGCACCGGTCCTCCTCGTGAATGGCCCTATCATTCTCCTCCGAAGGGTGACGGTCTTCCTGCCATTGCTGCATCTGCTGCGCCTACTTTCAGAGGACTGGAGCCAAGGCCTCTCCTTCTGAGCCCTCCTTTCCCTCCAGAGTTGCTTTCACCTCACAGTGGAACCGCTCGTTGAGTCATTTTTCTTCTTTGCTGCCAGACCGGTCGGCTCCAGAGGGAGATGGCTGGGGCCTGCGGTTGAACAGGCAATGGCAAGACAACAGGAACTTGCGGGAGGGGCCAAGTATGAGCCTTTGGAGGAGCTGCTGTTATCAGTAGTGCAGGGCGCCGGTCGGAAGGTGCAGCCAAAGATGAGTCCAGTGCGAGGCAGGTGCTGGAGGCCGCTCTCCAGGGGGCAGTGGTAGACAAGCGTCGTATCGCGGCTGGTGTTGAGTAGGGCATTCGTCCAATTGCGTCGGAGGACCCCAAGTGGGAGCAAGCAACATACAGGCAAGTCATTTGTTCTTCTCCTCTTTGTCATCATTGTCATCTTTATCACTCTCTAAGGCGTCATGATCTGTCATGAACCACTCCATTCTGACTCATTTTTAGGCTTTTTTCCCTTAGTTTATAGCGTGGGACTAATTAGTGGGATTAGCTTGGGGTATGGGAGCATGCGGTTGTGAGATTGTCAACCACAGGAACCTCTTTCTTTCCGGTCCATCTTCGGACTTCACACCTCACACTAGTCTCGGAGACTCCCCTGTGAGTAAGAGATTTGCCAGGGTCCCCTTGGAATTCCAATCTCCATTGCACATAGCAACGAGGGACTGACCGGTGGTCCCCAGTCAGACTCTTTCCCCAAAATCATACCTACACTTCCTTCCGAAATTGATGTGGTTCCTTCGCCCTCCTGGACTTCTTCAGCAACCTGTCCTTTACTGTTGGTGGCCCCTCTGTAGTAACCTCGAACTATACTTGTTTGAATCCATTCTCCACTCGCTGTCATAGAGCGCTGATTTACGTTGTTTCATCAGATGGTAGCAACACTCTGTTCCTTCCTCACCTCTGATTATCTACAAGCCGAGCTACCTATAAGCAGCTTTGTTAATTACATGTCTTGAGTTGGACCGGAAGCAAGTGCAGGCGTTGGAGCAACTGGGAGTGTTGGCGGATCTGGCCACCGAGTAAGCAGAACGACCACTACCCCTGGACCTGGATCCACCACTCAGCCTATGTTGACCCTCTTTGACTTGACCAACAGCAATCCCGCTTTTGCTTGCAATCTCGGCAATGTCCAGATCATCCTCGCCCAATCTACTTGCTCAACCAACTTTGACCCGCCCCTTGAGAACCTCCAAAAAGAAACCCGCTCGGGCAAAGCCAAGGTGGTTGAAAAGTAGGATGGCCTTGACTGGAGCATCAAAGTATTGGTTCACTTTGGTTCCCCCATAAGTGACTACCTGGAAGAATACCGCAAAGAGAAACTTAAGGGAATCGCGATCTACAACGTGGCCCTTTTTGTAGCTCAAGCGCCCTCTCCTCCACTGCTCCCTATAGTCTACACTCTCAACAGCCAGGATTTCTCCCACGCCTTTGACGCATTCCTCATTGGATCATGCAAGACATTGGTCACCAACCAGCAGGAGAAATACAGCAGACCTATCGACCCTCCCGCATGCACACCTCTGGGTACTCAATGACATCCTGCCGGCTTTCCTCCGGCCCCTATTCACATCACTGCCTTTGCCAACCTCTACTTCCCCAAGAACGTAGGGTTGTCTCCTCAACCAAGCGCGCCTTGCAGTCCAACACAACAAAAAGCCCCCAATCAAGGACACTGACTTGATTAACTACTACAAAGCTGGAATCATGAAGAATCCTACCCTTGTCCCCGCCAGCGTCAAATCCATTGTGCGGAACCAAAGGAGAATGACACCTCTCTGAATCTGTCAGGACGTTTACAAAACGATCCTCTACACCGTCTATCCCCACAAGAAATTCCGCGTCTCAGACATCAATGACCCCAGCCAAGAAGGAAGTGACCTCACCCAGAGCGATGCCGAATATGCAAACACCTTGGTTCAACACAGCGTCCTATCCTCCCAGATGGCACTCATCTGGTCATCGCCTTAACACGGTCTTGAAGACTGCCATGCCAATCCTTATAAGATGGGACAGTCCCTGCACAATGGGCACCAGATAGGCCCCCACCCAGCCACCCACTTCCCCAAGCCACGCCTGTTGGATCCACATATGCAGGGCAAAGCCTTTTCCCAGTCAACTACAGCAACCCTATCCCCGCACTGTCGCCAACGTTGCTCCCATGTGCTGCTCCTGGATAGCGGGGATCAATCATTCCATTTCAACAGCCTGCCACATCCTACCGGGGATATGGAAGCGAATACAGGAGCGTTGGCAGTTTATAACGGACAAGGAGTTGGGCCTCCTGAGGTGCCAGCTCTCAAGGAAACGCCAGTGGGGGTACTGCTTGAGGAAGAGGAGGACAACAGAGTAGTACAACTGCCGCAAACTCCTTCAAGCAGAGCAATAGCAGCTCTCCAGTGACACAAAACTTCAGAGCCAGGACAGGTTTAACCACCACTTGGAACTCAACGACCTCAAGGTGAACCCTAGCCTTGGTATGGTAGACCCCCAGCGCACCGTGCAGATCTCACAGGAGCAGACGGGAGCCCAAGAAAGGGACAAGTTATGGGACCACTCAAAGGACCCCTTCACGAACAACTTGGACTTTTCATCACGCCAGTGAAGAACACTACTTAGCTGGCGCATAAGAAGGGAATCAGCGGAGTTCAGGAAAACGACAAAGCTGACGAAACTAACCTCAGGCTGTTCTTCGAAAAATTTCCGAGCCTCTGATTGTTGATCCTCTTGTGATCCATGCCATCTTCAATGACTGCTTGGCAAAGATCCTCATAGGCTTCAAATGTAACATGCTAGTAGTTGCCAACCGCTTTGTTGATAAGCACAGTTTCTGCAAAGTCCAATCCCCACTACTCCCTCAAATTGATCTAGCAGCTGGTGGCAAATCTACACAATTCACCTACATGACTCTTGCGAACTTCAGCTTGCTAGACCCAGCCTTGCAGAACGTAGCCGAGCTCAATGCACTACCTCTTGTTGTGACCTCCATCAGAGACAACGATACCCTCAGCCTCCCTTTAGCCAAGCAGTTCCCTAGACTCACCAAAACTTGGCCTCACAGTGCAACAAAATGAACTATAGAATTTGAGGATCCAAAGCAGAAATTCAGCGTTCCCTAGCAGCCGGTCCTCCGCAGATGGGAAACATCTCTACTCCCAGAATCAAAGAAGTATTGCCCTCACCCCAACATTCGAATCTTTTCTATAGACTTAAGCCATGAAAACAGACTCTCGGATCCTGAACGTCCTCAATCCACACCTACTCTAGGCACAACCGACATGAAGTCGAACAGGTTGCCCATTGTGTGGGGCCCCGGGAAAATAATACTTAGTCTGGTGCATCTCACAATACAGCCCTCACAACCAGAAGTTTGTTGAAATCCAGACTACTTGGTTGCCACTACGAAACACTCCTCAATAAAATCAACCCAAAACCGACAATGCACGTCTTACCAAATGGACAGGATGGCCTCCTCACAGAGTTGATCAACAAATAGAACCAAACAACACTGTTCCAGCCTAATGTTTGCCTTCCACCTGATCGAGGCATGCACATTTCTCGCTTGAACTCCTTGAAGATGCTCGGCTGAAGTTCCACCCGCTTTGTCCGCTCCACAAACACAAGCTGGACGAGTTCAAGAGGCAGATCGACTCCTACGTTGAAAAAGGATGGATTCGGCATTCTTGGTCGGCGTGCGGAGTGCCCATCGTATTTGCCAAGAAGAATAACAGTGGCATGCGACTATGCCTGAACTATAGTGGTCCCCACTCTGTCACCAAGCGAGATCGCACGCCACTACCCAGCCTCCTCGAGATGTGCAACCGACTAGCAGAATCCAAATACTTCATCCTTGTGGACATCAAAGATGCCTTACATTGAGTCTGGTTCTCAGATGACACCATCAATGAAACAGCAACTCTGACAAGATAAGGCCATTTCAAGTTTTTCGTGATGCCATTCTGTCTGCTGAACGCCCAGGCCTTCTTCCAATGCCTCATGAACTCCATCCTCGACAAGTTTGTCATCCCCTACCTCGACATCATCCTTATCTACTTCAAGACCAAAGAAGAACACAAGCGACACATCAAAAAGGTTCTGCCCATCGTGCTGAAGCGCAAACTGACCATCAACCCAAGGAATTCCTGCTGGGGCAAGGGAGAAGCTGAGTCCTGAGGTCACCAAGTCAGACGTGATGGCCTCTCCATGGCCCCATCCAAAATCCTCATGGTCCTCAAAAGGGAAGTCCTGCTAGACACCCACAACTTCCAGTCCTGCCTAGGATTCACCGAATGCTACCTGCCGTACATCAACAACTACTCGGAGATCGCCTACCAGCTTTCAGAACTACAATAGGAAAAGAAACCTTGGGTCTGGACCTAATGGGAGCATTGCTCTTTTGAGCATCTCCAGCACGCCATCTCCACAGCGCCTATGATGGCCCTCTTCCATGCCGTCTTCGAGACCCACGTCTTATCCGACGCCTTGGACAACGCCATAGGTTAATGGGTGGCTCATTGCGCTAAGGACAATGATCCGATTCTAATGCCACTTCCAACCACTATCAGGGGCCTGACCAACCTCCCTCAACTTAGACCAATCTTGTAATTCAGCTCCACGATGAAGACTGCAGAGCTAAATTACCCAGTCCACAAGGAAGCACTGCTCACACTCGACAAACTCCTGGAGACCATTTGCCAGGAGCTAATGGGCATTCACTTTGGGGGTTCATAGACCACAACTCCCTCATCCACCTGAACACTCAGCCAAAGCTTAGCCACTGACAAGCTGGTTGGATCAAACAACTCCCTGAGTATAATATCTCCATCAAATACTTGACAGCCTGATTCAACACCGTTGCAGACCTTCTATCTTGCCCACCTCAATAGGTCCCCAAGTGCGCCGACTGCCTAGACGAATTGAGATCCCTGATAGCTTCCTACCCATCTCCCACCACCTCCAGAGGCTACAAATTGTCAGGGGCAGCAGACTTGATGGTGGGATGTTGGGGATGTGGACTTGA
>KZ994259.1:0-13612 GCA_003614705.1 Blyttiomyces helicus | reverse complement strand
AATGCAACAGATTGTGGGCGAATACGAGAAGAATCCTGCCAAGTTTCTGGGAAGGGATCTCCGCGACTCTAGCCGCCGCCCGCACCGTAAACGTAGGAGTCGTCTCCTTTCGGCAATGGGACTGATCGAGTAAGGTATCACGCACGACTTGCTGGAACAAAGTCTGCAGAATTCATTAATCATCTACCCCCTCTCCGCCGCGAACCCTCTAGTCAATCTATCGTCTCTTCGCGACGGTGACGCTCTGTACGAAGAAATGAAGCTACACGCGGACCCATTAGCCTTCATGCAGCTCCTCGACCCCAGCCAAAGCGCTGCCCTTCACGAACACATCCAGTCGCACGAGGAGAGGGAGAAAACGGAGGTGCACGATGAGGTCGCGGCCAGGCTCGAGGTTTGTTATTTCGTCGGGAGAATAAGCCGTAGTAGCCCCGCGAAAAGCTGCTAATTTACCGAGCGCCTGCCTAGACGATGCACCCAGACCGTGATACTCGCTGCTTCCTGAACATGCTTGTGTGCGATTACCCACCTGAGGGTGTGGATCTCGACCGCACGCGTGAGGCCACGATAACGATCTGGCAGCCGGGCGAGGGGCTTAACTCTGTTCTTCAGGAAGGAAAGAGGTTCAAGGTACTGGCGTTAGCGGAAGGGAGTAGAACACGGGGCGGGTCTTTATCACAGAGTGGCCTTATCTCACTCCCTCACGTCCCTCGACGTCCCTCGACGTCCCTCAGATATTCAACCTCAAAGTATGTGAACCGCGAAACGACTCCCGCCACGCGGTGCAGCTGCGGGCTATGGGCGCCACGCATTACGAGGACCAGGCGAGCAAGCGAGATGCGCGGCCACTGCGGACGTCTCTTTACCGACCGCGCGTGCTGCTATCTAGGGACGATCTGTGCTGGCTGCAGAAAGACGATGAAGTTGATTTTGTTGCCATCGTTGTGGGTGAGTGTCCATGTGACAAGTGGGAAGGGAGTTTGGAGTGATGGGTTATTTTTTGCTGACCAGTCCATTTGGACCGCCACCTGATGAATCAGATGTTGGAGAGCTCCGCACTTACTCGGGATGGAACGGAGCGAGTCGGTTCTCGCGCACGGCTCTGTGCGCGGATGCGGACGGGCTGCTCGTGGTCGTCGAGCAGACGTCGGCGATTCGGCAATTTGCGGAATACACCGTGAGTTTTTGTTTGGCTCACTCGCCCTCCTACCTCGAACTGAGGAGACGTGCGACGTGCATTTATTAACTATTTTCAACGCCGACCCCTGCATATCTGCAGCGTAAGCAGATTCTGTCCTTCCGTAATCTGACGTATGTATTCTATGACACGAGGTGCGGGGCTATCAAAGTCAAGGCGACCGCGTCCGCCGAGATTCGGTCCATCCCGCGCGGGGATTTAGAGAGGAGCTCAAGGGCGCAGTTGGATAGATGGCTCAAAGAGTGAGTCCCGCGGAGGAACTAGTTAAAGCCCTGCGATTTGTGATTCCAATACTCCTGTCTTCTCTCTGATTCGCCATCATTCTCCTCATCCTTTTAGAGAACCAAGCGAATTTGATGAGCTCTACGCCGCAAACTGTGACCTGCTCGCTCGACTATCGGACAACTTTACAGCTGGCATTGACACGCTTTCGAAGCCGATCCTCCCGCCAATCCCTTCCCCTGCTCCAGGATTCGTGGCTCACAAAAATGAGCATGCCCCGACGCGCTCGCTGGGCCTCCGCCGTCCCGGGGTCCCCACCCCGGCACAGCTGCGCGACACCCGCACCACTTCCGTCCCAGAATCGCCGGGGTCGCCGTCCATTCGTGCTGGCGGACTGCGCGGCCGCCGACCCGCGGTGCCGGGCTTCAAATTGAGACTTCAGGCGGCAGTGACGGCGGCTGCGCCCGCGGAAGCGAAGATGGCCACGCACGCGAACCCATTGCGCGATATGCCCGCGGATCCCAGAGCCCACTACGTTCTCATCCGCGCGTATATTCTCCCATTCGATTCCGCGATCGAATCGGGGGCGTCGCTGAGATTGTACTCGGCGTCAAAAGTCGAGAGCGTCGCTTCAGCGGCGGCAACCGTCGACCCGGACTTCGCAACGCTCGACGTGGACGATGGCGTACGGCTCCGCATGGTCCGGATCCCGCGCGCGCAGTTCGGCCTACTGATTGCTCGCTTTTTCAGCGTGGAGCACGCCATCGCCCCACCGTTGTCGTCGTCGTCGCATCCGGATTGGGCCTCCTCTTTACCGGTCCTGACCGCCGCGCTCGTCCGCGCCCGGCAGGCTGCGGCACACCGCGTTGCCGCCAGTGGGTCGTCGGTCACCTGGACGTCGCTAGTTGCGGCCGCGCGGGTCGATAATGGGATTGAGGGTCGCTTCGCGCGGTGGTTAGAGGCTTCCTTGCGTGGTGACGAAGAGCACCTGGCGCGGATAGCGGACGACTTTGTCGGCAGGGAGATGAACGCGACGGGAGGTTGGGTGTATCGACCAGAGGAAGCGAGGGGGTTGTTGAGTGCTGTGTCTGAGGCTCTGCGCATGGTGCCGATTCAGGTAAATCCGACCTTAAGACTGGGGTTTTTGATCCCCGCCCCCTCCCCATGCCCACATAACGCGGTACTCTTCCGAGCTGACCATCGACCGACCTTCCCTTGCGCGTTTTAATCGTTTACCAATCAGATCACTCTCCCGGTCACGAGCGTGCGCGCGAACTGGTCTGGGCCGATCGACGCTCTGAGCATCGCGCCGGCCGACGACCTTAATTCCGCAGTAGATCTGGTCCGTTTGCTCTTGATGTGATCGAAAACGTCCACTTGCTCTTGATGTTATCGGGAGGGGTTTCCGAAGTCCCCGCCCTTTCTTTTGATGCTTGATGCCGGGGTACTTGTCTGTCGTCATCAATATACCTTAAGCATTCGAACTTGAACGTTTTCCCGCAGGGGGGTCTTTTCGAAGGCATGCGGCTTCTTTTGCCCTTATTTTTCAGAACGAAAGTCAGGAACGGCGAGGAGAACCCTGGAGGGGGGTGTGCACGCGCTTCATGCGCCGCCGCGCAGCGAACTTTACTTCTCGAAGCAATGGAAGACTTCCGGACGAGACTTTGGAGACGAACTAAGAGAGAAAAGCCACCGAGCCACACAGGCTTCCAGAAGTGTTCCCGAAGATAATGCGCAGATCGCCTCTGGCGGCCCTTCGCAGTTCGCAGGCCAACTCCGCCAGACCATCATTCCCGTAGCCCTCAACGCAAATGTCCTCCAAACTGCCCTCCTCAGACTCCTCCAATGCACAGACCTCCTCCGCCCCCCTCAAGATCAAGCTTTCCGCTCGGAACAGCAGCAAGCTCCTCAACCCCTCCCAGCAGAAGTGCTCGTCCTTCGAGTCCGTCCTCCCAGAAAAACCCGAAGCCCTCGAAGCCCTTGACCTTGTGAGGGAGATCTCGGACGGGTCTAACCTCAAAAGGTGAGCACACCCGCCAGTGGAGAAGCGCTGGAGTGTATGGGGAGTCGATTGGAGAAGCGCTGGCGTGTGCGGGGAGGGGACTCGGCTGGTGTTGGGGAAGTTCCTGACCCAGGGGGACGAGGGCCTCTAACACAGAGCCTTATTCTTACTCCTTCCCTTCCTTTTAGTGTTCAGCCGAAAGCCTCAAAGACCGACTTGGTCATCCCCCTTCTTGCCGTCAACGTTTGGCGGAAACCAACCACCACCGACGCAGCCCCCACTTCCTCCTCATCTTCGGTGCCCCCAGTTCCGGCCCCGGCGCCTGCACCCGCAGCTCCCTTGAAACGACCACGGTCCCCCTCTGCTCCACCGACGAAAGAGCCTGCGGGGAGCGTTGACGAGAGTGGAGTGGAGTCCGTTGGCGTCGAGAAAGAAGAGAATAAGTGGGGCCTCCAGATTCGCAAGAAGCGGAGGATTGAAGGGGTCCCCTCTCCAGCGCCAGTCGAGAACGGAGACGCGGCGAAAAGTAGTGACGGGGCAGGCGCTCTGGTGGCGCCGGCTGTCGTGCTCTCACTCGAGGGGCAGGCTATTGCTGCTCTATTAAAAGGTACGTTGTTCTAAGTATAAGGAAAGAATGCATTACGGGGCAAGGGAGGAAAAGAGGGCGCGAGGTTGAACACACTCTGACTCTATATTCGATGCATTACCGATCTAGACGCATCGGGCGAAGAGTCGGAAGAAGTACGTCTCGAGCTTCTCCCGATCCTTGCTCAAAACGCCGTCCCTGGCTCGAAGGATATCGTCGACCCCTCCGAAAAATATAAGCACGATTACAATATGCGACCGGATGAGGTATGCTTCCCTTTGCCCTTCGCCCTTGCCAGGGACAGTGGCCCATGCTATTCTGATAGCTAATCACTTTTTTGTTCTCTGTGCAGTCTACGCTGGATGATTATGAGCGTATCCCAATTGAGCAGTTCGGGTCCGCTCTTCTCCGAGGAATGGGATGGGAGACAGGGAAGCCGATTGGGAAGAACCCCAATGGGTACGTTTCTCTATGCAATGATTTGCAATCGAGTTCGATCGCTCATTGATTTGCGTTGTCATCCGCCGATCATAAACTCTGAGACTAACCCGCGCCCTTCTCTCTCACTAGACTCGTCGAGCCCGTGATTTTTAAGGCTAGACCGCAACTTCTCGGCCTGGGCGCCACCCCGACACCTCAACTCGACAAAAAGCAAAAGAAGTACATCAAGCCGGGAGAGAAGCGCGAGGCTGACGTGAGTGATGTTTTTGGATCGAGAGTTTTTGTATAGGAGGAAGAGACGGGAATGTGATAAACGGCATTCGCCTGGTCCCCGCAGGTCCTCTTTGCATAATTATGCGCGGGGATAAGACAAAGGATCTTCTCCGGGTGGCGACTACATGCTTCGAACCACGCCTGAACCTTACCGTTCCAATTCGTATCTCTCCCCTCCGATAGCCGCTTGCCGAGCCCGCACCGGCGCCGCAGACCGACGCCGATCGTCCGCGAAAAAGGAGCCCTTCCCGGAAGCAGGAGCGATCAAGTGAAGGTATGATGGCTTGTCTTTTTGGTGGAACCCTTTCCCTATTCCCTTTGATCGCCATTTCTCAAATTAACAAGAAAACGGGTTTTCCCTGTAGTATCTTCTCCTTCCGTAACAGAGGGCGCCATGGTAACAATTCTCAAAGGACGGTACCAGGGCTCTACCGGTCAGATTATCAGTATTTTGGAGAGGAGCTCGGGCACTGTCGCCAAGGTTCAGCTGCGGAAGTCGGATGATGTGCGTTTTAGATATTGCGACGGGAGGCCGGGGTCGGACTCGGGGGGTGTGTCCTCTAGATTATAGATATGGCCGCCTTTCTAACTTGATCTCGCATGCATTCTCTCCGACGTCCATAGATTGCAAGAGTCTGGCTCGACGAAGTAGCAGCCACCACGACCTCGTCGCAATCGTCCTCGGCGGACCGCTCCAATCGACGCCGAAAATCGGAAGAGCCCGAATCGCGTGGCTCCTCGGGCCGTGGAGGGTCCTCGCGCTCGTGGCTTCGGCCTCACATCCGTCTGGTAAGTACAGTCACGGGCCTCACGGCCTCGGCGGGGTCCGTTCTTGTTACACACATGCCTTTGCGCGAGCCACACACTAACGTCCCTTCAATTACCTCAGCGCATCGTCAGCGAATCCCTTAAAGGCGGTCGCTGCTATAACCAAAAGTGTATAGTACAAGACGTGGTCACTGCGGGCGAATGCATTGTTAAGCTCGAAAACGGAAGCCTTGTCGAGGGTACGTCGATTTTGCTTGCACCCACCTTGCCGGATTTATTTTGCTATCTCCTCCTCGGCGTAACCGGACCTAACATCGCATCCCGCTTCCCGGTTGAATCATCTAGGTGTAAAGGAGAGGCATGTCGAAACCGTCATCCCTAGCGTAGGCAAGACAATTATCGTCCTCTACGCATCCGACCCCGACCTGCTCGGTCAGACTGCGCTTCTGAAGGAGAAGGACAGCGGCCAGGAACGAGTAGCGGTTCAGATGGATCATTCTCTCGAGTTTATGGTAAATACTTCCTTCCTTTGAGACGTGGCCCGGGGGAAATGGGGTGTAATTTATCCGCTAAATGCGTCGAATATACCGTACTGACGTAGTATCTCCTTTGCTCTCCTCTGCTCTCTCGTCTCTCTAGACTTTCTCCTACGATCAAGTGACCGAATACGTCGAGTAACGCATGGAGCGGGCTAAGCTTTTGTTTTTTGTCGTATAGCCTTTTGGCCTGCATCTTGACCGCTAATATGCATCGTTAATAGTTCATCAGGTTGGCGTTGTGTTTGGCCTTGATAGCTCGGCAGTAAACCGTTTATTTCCTGTGTGAGTTGCTACTTACATGACGACCTCCTCCCCCTCGCCCTCCCTTTTCCGCTGGGGAAGTATGCTGTACAGAGTAACCATTTCGGATGCTCTCTGTTCAGATGGCGAGATGGCCGCTGGGAGGGAGTGCTTCGAATGTTGACGAGGGCGTCTGATGCCGTGAGCCGTCTCACATATGTCGCTCGCACACACAAGCATGCGAGATCCGACGGCACAATTACCGACCCACCCAACCACACACTTCATCGACATCCTCGGTGCGCTGACATTGCTCACCATCGGGAGCCCACCGACCCGATCACACCTTCATGTGCCTCCCTGATTCTGATGTGCCCCCCCGCCCGCGAATACGGACATCGGGGGAGGAGCTGTTCTAGCGGAGATCTCAGCAAACTGAAGCAATTTTTCGTCAAATGGCCGATGCTAAAGAGAGAGGAGACGGGCCGAAAGTCGAAAAAAAGAGAGAGCAAACCTCCATGAGCGCGCACGAGAGTGAGAAAACCAGATCTGAGCAAACTGAAGCAATTTTTTCTCAAACAAATGGCCGATGCTATCTATAGAGAGAGGAGACGGGCCGAAAGTCGAAAAAAAAGAGATAGCAAATCTCCATGAGCGCACGAGAGAGAGAATACCTCCATGAGCGCACGATGGACGGTGGAGTTCTCTCCAGGAGCAATTCTCGATCGTTCGTTGATATATTCGCAATATGGTTCATCAAAAAGGTCAAGTTCGACAGCAAAAAAGAATGCTAGAAAAATATTTCGAGGCGAGATCTATCGATTGACGATTTCATAGGGAAGGATTATCGAGCACGAATGCTTCGCATTCATTTCCGGAATTCGTATTAGTTAATTAATTAATTATCGAGCACGAATGCGAAGGAATTCGTATTAGTTAATTAATTAATTATCGAGCACGAATGCGAGGGAATTCGTATTAATTAGTTAATTAATTAATTTGTGAACGCCGATCGGCAGACGATCGGCAATCGCTTTTCGAAGACATTGAGCGTTGTCAAGCGTTCTCCTTCGCTCCGCCTCGTCGCATCCTCTCCCATCCGGCACCATCGCGGGTGATGCCCGTCCCTCTCCCGTCGTCCGTCGTTGTCGTTGCGTTTCCCAAGACCCCCAGCTCGTCCATCCCTGCGACTAGCGACCCCAACAACACGGAAACACTGTGTCTCTCCTCGCGGCAGCCACAACCACCACTTCCACTTTCGCTCTCTCCCCTTAAACCCTATTCATTGCTATGTGTGTAAGTGCGTTGCCTCTCCATTGCCCGAGTCCCCCCCTAAGCTGGAAGGGCCCAAGAAAATTTGGCCAGGGCAGATCGGATTGTGCAGATGGTGCGCGCCACCTGAACATGAACAATTTCTGCATCAGTGTTGGGGATCACTAGCAAAATACGGCAAATGCAGTTCGATTTCTTTTGGCGAGAAGATTGCTGGGTTGCTGGGCTCCGTGGAGGAAGTCTTTCAGGATTTGTTCCATTTGTATTGCTTCCGGCATCAGGACGGGAATTGGAAAAAGAAGGGTACTTTGACACAGGGTATGCACCACTTTGGATAGATTATGGGGTGAAGCGCCAAATCCGAGAGGGTGGAACTCGGAGGACATACCTGAACTCTGATTTTCCTGCACAGCGTCCCCACCGACAGAAATCAAGTAGAGTCTCTGGGCCGACCCTAAAACCCTTGATCCGGTCATTTACAAAGGTGATATGGACCACGTCAAGGAACTCTCGACACCGCCCTTATGGGACGCGATCTCTGCGGTGGACTGGAAGTTCTGCGCCCGAGTCCATTTCCCCACCACATGCTTCGGGTGTCATAATCCAGAGCCAAGATACAGGTCCTGACCCGGATCCATGGTAAATGTCATGGCCCGGAGCCACGGTACATGTCATGACCCTGAACCACGGTACATGTCATGACCCAGAGCCACGGTACATTTCATGATCCAGACCCATGGCACTTGGATACCTTCTAGCACAGCCCAAATCCATGCCACATCCCCAATCCCCAGTACCGCCCCAATGCCCAGCATAGCCCCAACCCCAGGCACAGCCCCATTCCCCAGCGCAGCCTCAACTCCCAGCACAGACCCAAGCTTCCCCTATAAATGGACCCATGTATCCCTCCCATTGTAAACCATCCTGATCAACACCAGTCGTGGGCAATACAATCTAGTCCTCCCTCCAAGTCCCCTTCCGGTCTTGACCCCTCCTGCTCCTCTCCTCTCCCTTTTACCTGTTGCTTGCATCTTGGCATGCCCCCTCTCCAAATCCTGCCATCATGACCACACCCTCATCATCCCACCATCAAGCCTGCTGCCCCTGACAGTTTGATCAGGATCTCACCCCGCCTACCTGCAAGCAATCTACTACCATGACCACAAGCCTAGAAAAAGTCCTCACCATGCTACAACACCTTCAATAAGAGAACCAGTCTCTCCGGGAGGCTATCGCCCAAGTGCACCAAACACCATCAACACCAGCCCAACATCAAGAACCCAAAATCAGCCTCCCCGACAAGTTTGATGGTACTCGATCGAAGTTTCGCGGCTTCATCAACCAAGTGCCACTCATCCTGCGGCTTCAACCTCAACGCTACCCCAAAGGATCAGCCCAGGTTGGACTAGTAGGTACCATGCTTGTTGGCATGGCCCTGGCCTGGTTCCCACTGCTCCTTGAAAGGCATTCCCCACTTGACAATTTTGACCTGTTCCTCCAAGAATTCTCGGCAACCTTTGGGTGATGCTGACAAGGAACAAACCGCCTCAACCAAGCTACGGGCACTCCAACAGGGTTCACGCCCAGCTTCAACCTACACCTCCAAGTTCCGCCAGCTTGCCTTCGATGTTCCCTTAGGAGATGCCGCCCTCATTGACCAGTTTTACTTTGGCCTATGAGGTGACGTCAAGGACCTGCTGCTGACGATGACAGATCCTGCCATTATCTTCGAAGCCATAACTCAAGCTGTTTGATGTTACAACCGCCTCTACGAGCAACGCCAAGTGAAACACATCCAACCCAACCACGGTCACCAGCCATAACCGACTGGAAGCTACCACCCAGCGGCCATCAAGTAAGTCCGATGCAAATAGAAGCTGTGTACTTCAAGAGACTCACGGAACAAGAAAAGGAACACTGACATCGAGAAACATCTGCCAATACTCCGGTGGCCTGGGCCACCTCTTGTGTTGATGCCCAGCCAAAGCGCGCCACCAAGTTCATCAAGTCACAACCCCAAGCTCCGCGAACACCCAGACAACCGAGCCGGGCAACGACAACGTCTAGCCACAATAGGGGCCATGTGCCTGAAAGAATATCCACCCCAGCAAACATGGACCACTTCTCGACCCTGACCCATGCCCTACCTTCCAAGTACCTGTGTTCCTCCATCATTCCAAATCAGGCAAGACCGCCACAACAGCCCATCTCGACTCAGGCGCCTCAGCCTGCTTCGTCGATCGAGACGTCACCACCAAATATCATCTGCAACTCATCAAGAAAATCCAACCTGTATTGGTTGAGGTCGTCGACGGCCGCGTCATCACCTGTGGAGCAGTCTCCCATCAAACAGTGCCCACCAGGGTCATCATGGATGGACACTCTAGTGTTGTGACGTTCAACATCATATCCTGTCCCAGCAATCTAGTCATTCTCGGCCTCTCCCGGTTGGAGCTCCAAAATCCACAATCGATTGGCGAGCTCGCACCCTTTGGTTTCCGGCACCCCTTAAGCTACTCCAGAAGTCATCAAGTCATGTCCCCCAGATCCGTCCCGCGACCCTCTTCAGGAAACCTCCTACCCTCAAAATCAAGCCCTCCGACATCAAGTTCCCATCAAGCCCAGCAACCATGAAGAACCACCTGATTTGTCAAGTCTCCACTGCCAAGTTGGCTGCCCTCTGTGACAAGAAGGAAGTCATGGCTATTTATGCTGTGTCCCCAACACCAGTCGCAGAGCCTGCCATAGACACGCCGCTCCCATCCAAGTACCAAGACTTTCAAGACATGTTCGACCAAGACAAAACAAGTACACTACCAGAACATTGCTCCTACGACTGCTCTATCAACTTGGAAATCAACTTGGAAACAAACTCCCAACGGCCCTTCGGTCCCATCTACGGACTCTCACCCACTGAGCAAGATTCACTTCAAGCCTACATTAAAGAAAAACTTCCAAACTGCTTTATTCAACATTCCTAGTCTCCGGCGGGCACACCAATCCTCTTCGTCAAGAAGAAAGATGGCTCCCTGCCCATGTGCGTTGACTACCAGGGGCTCAACAAGATCACGATCAAGAACCGCTACCCTCTCCGACTGATCTCTGGACTCCTCGAACGACTCGGCTCTACTACCATCTACACGAAAATAGACCTCTGTGGGGCCTACAACCTCGTGCGCATCAAGCTCTGCGACAAATGGAAAACTGCCATCTGGACCAGATACGGCGACTTTAAGTATACATTTATGCCCTTTGGTCTCACCAATGCTCCTGCTGTGCTCAAGCACATGGCCAACGACGTCTTCCGCGAGTATCTGGACAACTTTATGGTGGTCTACGTTGATGACATCCTCGTCTTCTCCAAGTCAAAGTCTGAGCACGACTGCCACATCGCCTTGTCCTCCAGAGGCTACACGATGCAAGCCTCTATGCCAAGCTGGAGAAGTGAGAGTTTGACGAGACTGAGGTCAACTTCCTTGGCTACACTGTCTCAACCAAAGGCATCTCCATGGACTCACGCAAGATCAAGACAATCCTCGACTGGGCAACTCCAGCCTCGATTCGCGACGTCCAATGCTTCTTTGGCTTCGCAAACTTCTACCGACAGTTCATCAAAGACTACTCTTCCATTGCTGCACCTCTGACCAGACTTACAAGCAAAGACAATCCCTTCCATTGGTCCTCCTCTGCCTCCGCGGCCTTTGAGTAACTCAAGGCCACCTTCACATCTGCCCCTTTAAGTGGACCCACATTGTCATGGAGACAGATACTTCGGACTTCGCGAATGTCGCCTCTCTCTCTCAACATGACTCTGAAGGCCGGCTGCACCCTGTCGCTTTCCATTCATGCAAGCTCACGGCCGCCGAAATCAACTACAAAATCCACAACAAGGAACTACTGGCCATTGTGGACTCCTTCGAGGAGTGGCGACGCTTCCTCAATGGATACTCTCATCAAATCATCGTCTACTTGGATCACAAGAATCTCGCCTACTTCATGTCTTCTCGGGTGCTGAATTGACGTCAAGTGCGATGGGCAATGTCCTTGTCCCGCTTCGATTTTGTCATCACCTACCGTGAAGTGTGTGTTCGAGGGAAGCCCGATGGCCTGTCTTGCTGCTCTTTCCTGTCCCCTAGAGAGGGGGATGAGCCGACAACACAACAAGAGCAAGTGATCTTAGGTCCAAAGCGTCCTCAAGCCTTCACTCTGCTCCCTCTCAATGACTCCCTCATCAATGCAATATCCCAAGACCTTCATAATGACCCACTCGCCTCAGATGTCATCACCCACCTTTCAAGACCCAAAAATCCCGGCATCCGCAACGTCTACGACCACTTCGCCCTCGACAATAACCTCCTATACCGAAACCGTCTCCTGTATGCCCCTGATGGGCCTGGGCGACTCCAAGTACTCCAAGCACGACACGACTCCCTGCCAGCTGGCCACTTCGGGATCCAGAAGACTATCGAGTAGGTCTCCCACAACTACTGGTGGCCTCAACTTGCAAAGTCAGTCGAGGAGTTCGTCCAGTCCTGCGACACCTGCTGCGGGTCCAAGGCCCCTCGACATGCTCGCCACGGTCACCTGGTCCCCTCCCGATCCCAAGCACACCATGGTCTTCAATCTCCATGGACTTCATTACCGACCTCCCACTATCTAAGCGTTTCGACTCCATCCTAGTTGTCGTCGATCGGCTCACCAAGATGGCGCACTTAATTGCATGTAACAAGACGATCACAAGCAACGACGCAGCCAGTATTCTACTTGACCAGGTCTTTTGTCCATATCGCCTTCCAATAGACATCCTCAGCGACAGAGGACCGCAATTCATCACCAACTTCTGGCAACGTCTACTAGAACTACTTTGCATCAAAGCGAACCTCTCCTCCACGTTCCACCCCGAAACAGACGGACACACAGAACGTACCAATCAAACCCTCAAGCAGTATCTCCCCTGTACGATCAGCTACCAGCAGGACAACTGGACGGACCTTTTACCGATTGCCGAAATACCATGGCCACGCATCTCAAGACAGCGCAAGAAAGCTACAAGAGACACTCGGAATCGTATCGCAAGGACGCCCCATACTTCAAGATTGGCAACAAACTATGGCTATGTGCAAATATGCAAACCTCAAGACCCTCGGACAAGCTAGACTTCAAGCGACTCGGGCCGTTCGCCATATCAGCCTGCATCAACCCCATCACGTTCCGCCTCACAATACTGGAAACTATGCGCATTCACCTGGTATTTCACTTCTCCCTCCTTGAATCCTATCACCCTTCTACTATCCCAGGTCATGCTCCACAACCGCCGCCAGCTGTCGAGATTGCCAACAAATCCGAGTAGGAGGTCAGCGAAATCCTTGACTCCAAGATCCTGTGGTGGCAACTTTACTACTTGGTTGACTGGAGCGGTTACGGGCCAAGCGAATGAACCTGGAAGCCTGCACCCCATCTGGCTACCACACCAGAGAAGGTCGCTGAGTTGCACCAGCAATACCCATCAAAGCCCAAGCCCACTCCTTCTGGAACTCGTCGCTAGAGGAGGAGGTGCTGTCATGATCCAGAGCCAAGGTACAAGTCCTGATCCAGAGCCAAGGTACAAGTCCTGACCCAGAACCACGGAACAGGTCATGACCCGGAGCCACGGTACAGGTCATGATCCAGAGCCATAGTTAAGGTCATGACCGGAGCCACGGTACAGGGCATGATCCAGAGCCAAAGTTCAGGTCATGATCCAGAGCCACGGTACAGGTCATGACCCGGAACCATGTTACAGGTCATGACCCTGAGCTACGGTACATTTCATGATCCAGAGCCAGCGCAGCCAATCCATGCCACAGCCCCAATCCCCAGCACAGCCCCAATCCCCAGCACAGCCTCAAGCTTCCCCTATAAATAGACCCATGTATCCCTCCTATTGTAAACCATCCTGATCCACACCAGTCCTGGGCAATACAATCTAGCCCTGCCTCCAAGCCCCCTCCCTGTCTAGAACCCTCCAGCTCCTCTCCTCTCCCTGCCTCCTGTTGCTTGCACCTAGGCAACCCCCCTCTCCAAGTCCTGTC